>MU106610.1:8482-102568 GCA_012274485.2 Sinapis alba
ATCTATGTTGTCTAGCAACATTCTTCCTAGAGCAAGATTATTATAAATTTCAAAATCTTCAAAACTGTTAATTAAGGTTCCTAACTAGTAGTATCTGATGTTATAATCATATATATGAAACAATTTTATCAAAAAAAATAAATTTAATCACTCAAAATTGCATTTTAGATTTCCCCACTCTCACTTGAGAGCGTCAACTCCACCGCATCAATTTTGTGAGCTATAGCACACGACTTTTACTTGATTTTGAGGATTTCTCAAATTTCTTAAAAAAGCAGCGCGTTTATTTGTATTAATTAAAACGCTGCGTTTTCATTGTTGTATCTGTATTATTCGAAACGCTGCGTTTTTTCCCATTCCGCTCCGTCGGCGGCGTTCATCTTCTCCCACACACCAACTCCAATCATAACGCAAGGCAATAAAATCCATAATAACCAGACCTACCTTTCTTTCACTCTCATCCTCTGCTAAAACCCCTTTCCCGAGCTGCATCATCAGAGCAGTTGAGCTGAGTGAAAAGAGAAGTCATACACTTCAACAACTCCTGTTTTCATTTTCTTGTTGATCGACTCATTTGGCCTAGTACGAACAGTACATTCCACGGTAACAACGGACTCAAGCCTCATGTCATTGGACAAAACTTTCAAACATTAACGTAGTTTAAAGTCCTCAAGTATCAATCTTTGCGTTACACAAACTAAAATTGGTAAAAGAGTTGAATATGTCCGAACCAAATATAATCATTTCGGACCAGAGAACAAGCATTGACTTGAACTGAACTAAACACTTAACGGCTATGGTTTAGGATGTCTTCGTTTGACGAGAAAAGCTTCTCTAATCTATAACTTTTTGGCAGTGTTCTATATTTAAACTAATCCGCCACGTTGCTCGTTTGGATTAAACAATTTTTTTTTTCAAAATTGTGTTTACAGACTGTCTTTTTGTTTGAACAATATTTACAGACTGTTGCCAATTGTATTATTGGATAAACTCGTAAAGTAACGTAGATAATTAAAGTCCGCTCAGCAGATTCCCCATTCTTAGAAAAGAAAGCAAAGTAATTATAGAATTATGCAAAAATTATGTTAAGTAACACACACGAGAATTAAGATACGATGATATATCTTCATTTCATCCTTAATCCTATCCAAAGATCAAAAAAAAAAAGGAAAACATAATATTTGGATGACCGAATTGAAAACGAATAAGGTAACAGATTGAAATCTACCATATATCAAGGATCCGGTTCATCCAATAATACATCACTTTTCAGTAGATTTATTCAAATAAAATGAAGAACGTGATGTAGAAACCTGAATTATCTGTGAAATCATCAATTATTCGATAGAGTCAATATCAACAATTACAAAATATGGAAATAAAATAAATGATAAGATCGTGGATAAAAAGAAATGAATTAAAACATTAAATAACAATAGTTATCACAAAGTAAATCATATCGCCTTCGTAACGGATTTTGACCCTCCTCTCTTGTATATATACGTGTCGCATCTCATTCACTGCTCATATCAAACATACACTCTTTACCACATCTTTTCATTGTTGTTTTCGTCACCAATCTTTGAGCTTTCAGGGAGAAGTTGAAACGATGGAGTTGGATCTTACACCGAAGTTGCCGAAGCAAGTGTATGGTGGAGATGGAGGATCTTACTTTGCATGGTGTCCTGAAGAGTTGCCAATGCTTAAAGAGGGTAATATTGGAGCTGCAAAGCTTGCTCTTGAGCAGTATGGCTTCGCTGTTCCTCGTTACTCTGATTCCCCTAAGGTTGCATATGTTCTTCAAGGTTAGGATTCTTTGATTAATATCATTTTGTATAATAGCTTAATTTGATTAATATCATTTTGAATAAATTATAATTGAAACAATGATCCCCAATACATACTGTATGCCAAAAAAAATCTCTTTTATTATTCTATCTTGTCAAACTTTTTGTGTGATTCATGGCGTTTTGTATAATGGGTTTGATTTTTTTTTTTTAATAAACTTTATAAGTGTAAGCCAAAAAAAAATCTTTCTCTTTTTATTCTATTTGAGAACTTTTCGGGTGTGATTCCGATTTTGTATAATAGTTTTTTTTTTTTTTTTGAATAATAAAGTTTATTACTGAAACTATGATCAAATAGATTACATAGTGTATGCCAAAAAAAATAGTCCTAGGTTGACGTAGAAACTTGGCGTGTAAGGAACTGAACGATTGTTATCTACGTTTGTTGAATCCATTTCAGGATCTGGAACGACTGTTTACTCTTTGTTTCTACTGTTTTGGGCCAATGCCCAAACCATATGAAACCACAAAAGCCCTTTTTTGTGTATTTATGTCAAAACGCTGCGTTTTAGTTTTTCTAATCTATGTTGTCTAGCAACATTCTTCCTAGAGCAAGATTATTATAAATTTCAAAATCTTCAAAACTGTTAATTAAGGTTCCTAACTAGTAGTATTTGATGTTATAATCATATATATGAAACAATTTTATCAAAATAAATAAATTTAATCACTCAAAATTGCATTTTAGATTTCCCCACTCTCACTTGAGAGCGTCAACTCCACCGCATCAATTTTGTGAGCTATAGCACACGACTTTTACTTGATTTTGAGGATTTCTCAAATTTCTTAAAAAAGCAGCGCGTTTATTTGTATTAATTAAAACGCTGCGTTTTCATTGTTGTATCTGTATTATTCGAAACGCTGCGTTTTTTCCCATTCCGCTCCGTCGGCGGCGTTCATCTTCTCCCACACGCCAACTCCAATCATAACGCGAGGCAATAAAATCCATAATAACCAGACCACAGTGAAGACACTTGTCGGTTCTCAAACCGGCAAAGGCATTGTGAAGCTCAATGAGGATTTCAAGATGCCACAACCCAAGGTAGAGGACCGTAATGGGTTTGTTATTAACTGTTTGGAGGCTCCTCTTGATGTAGACATAAAGGATGGTGGCAGAGTTGTTGTCTTGAACACCAAGAACCTTCCTCTTGTTGGTGAGGTTGGGTTTGGAGCTGATCTTGTTCAGATTGATGGACATTCAATGTGTTCCCCTGGTTTCTCTTGTGACTCAGCTCTTCAGGTGACTTACATTGTTGGTGGGAGTGGAAGAGTTCAAGTGGTTGGTGCTGATGGGAAAAGAGTTCTTGAAACTCATATCACTGCTGGTTCTCTCTTCATTGTTCCAAGGTTCTTTGTGGTTTCAAAGATTGCTGATCCTGAAGGCATGTCTTGGTTCTCCATTGTGACTACTCCTGAGTAAGAACGTGATTCCTTACACTCTTTTGAGTTTCTCAACTGAAAGAAACTAAACGTTTGTTGTTGTGTTTGTAGTCCGATTTTCACACACTTGGCTGGGAGGACATCGGTGTGGAAGGCTTTGTCTCCAGAGGTTCTGCAGGCAGCGTTTAAGGTTGATCAAGAGGTGGAGCAGTTGTTTCGTTCAAAGAGGACTTCGGATGCAATTTTCTTCCCTCCTTCTAACTGAAGAAGCAGAGGAGAACAAGAACCAACCAGCTTTATCTTTAATTGTTTTTGAGTCTTTGCTTGTGATTCAAGGAAGTATTCTGAATTTAGCATATTTGGGGGTTTGATTCTCTTAATGTGGTTTCTCTACAACGGTTCCAATGTCGACACAAGGACTATCACAATTGCAACTTCATGTTATATAATCTTTGTGACTCCTTCAAACTAATTTACATTATTATTTATTTTCCTGGAATTTTTTGTTTGAAATGTTGTTTAAAGTGTTGATGGTCAAGCTATTATGTAGATGGAGATTGGAGTAATGGTTGCCATAATATGCTGCCGTTATAAATTGCATTATGTATTTTTAATTAAATTTTGAAACATACAATTTATAAAATATATTGATATATGACTAATTTCATGAACTTGTAACAATTATTTTGTATAGTTGAAGACTCGAGTCAATTTTAATGTGTGGTAATTTGATTTTCAGTCTCAACAGGCGACCGTGACGCGTGACGGGGTTAAAGTGTGTAGCTTGCCTGCTAAGGAGCTTGTTCCTGGTGATATCGTGGAGCTCAGGGTGGGTGATAGGGTCCCTGCTGATATGCGTGTTGTGTGTTTGATCACCTCAACGTTGAGAGTTGAGCAGGGGTCTTTGACTTGTGAATGGGAACTGTGTTTGTTTAGTTACTGACACTGGGATGAGTAGTGAGATTGGTAGGGTGCATTCACAGATTCAAGAAGCTGCACAACACGAGGAAGATACTCCTCTGAAGAAGAAACTCAACGAGTTCGGAGAAGCTCTGACTATGATCATTGGGCTAATCTGTGCGTTAGTTTGGCTCATCAACGTAAAGTACTTTCTCTCCTGGGAGTATGTTGATGGCTGGCCAAGAAGAAGAGAAAGAGAGCAAGAGTTAAGTAGAGAATGGTACTCATGAGGAGGATGAAGAAAAGGAAGAAGATGAAGTAGCTGAGGAGGATGAAGAGGATAAGAGCAAGCTAGGAGAGGAAGTAGTAGTTGAAGAGGATGAGGAAGAAAACAAACATGAGGAATATGAAATTGATGAACAAGATCAAAGTAAAACCGATGAAGATACTGATAAGGATGATGAATTGCTTGAAGAAGAGAAAGAAAAAGAGACTAATCATGCAGATGAGACTGACATGACCGTTGATGAGGCGCGCGAGGAGCATTACAAAGCTGATGATGCTTCCAGTGCGGTGTCTCATGAGTCTCGGATACTGAACACTGCGAAACTGTCTGAAAATTAAACAGGAACAGCTCAGGAGAACAATTCTAATGCCACCCTAAGCGAGGTTGAGGTTCAGAAGGAACCTGTCTTGGAGAAAACAACCACAGAAGTGAAAGATGGTGACAGTGAATCCTCCACTTCCGAAGCAAAAAGCGTGGTAAATGAATCCAGAGGTGAAACAACAGTTAATGGCAATTCAACAGAAGGAGTTCTTGAAGCTTCAGGGTTTCTGCAGAACGAAACAAAAATCATGCAAGAACGGAGTCAAGAAGATGGTGCACCTCCTTAGGGATCCTCTGATGAACAGACTGTTGTCAAACTTGAGCAGACACGTAACGAATCTGCTCCCAACATCACTATTTCTGCAAACGTTACCAGCATGGATTCCATTCAAGATGAGTCCAGGAACTCAACTTCAGAGTCTTCTGTAACTGAAAACATCTCAGGCTCGAACAGAACTGAAGTGAAGAAGAATACAAGGTCTGAAGGTGATGTTGAAACAGGTGAAAAGGAAAGTTCAAACTATTTCCCCACAGAGCAAACAGAGGAAGCAGATGATACTCCTGAAAGCACAATGTTGCAAGAAGAGAGAGAAGCTCTCACTGATCCACAAACTCTGCCGGATATAAGAATAGAAGGGAATGAAGACGATGAAGAAGAAGCCATCTCAGCAGAGTAGATGAAGCTCTAGTGGAGGGAAAAAAACTGGATAAAGTTACTGTGATGTTTTCTATGGAGTTTTCTGCTTTTGCAGCTATGTCTAGTGAAAGCAAAAAAGTATTCAGTGTCTGTCTCTGTTAGTTCCTAAAACTGTATATTAATCTTCAACTTTGGCTACGGATTTGCTTTCACTATAGACTATATAGTCTTTCAGGAAAACTAAGTTCAATATTTAACAGTGGAAGAACTCAACGATTAGTCAGCTAAGTTGGTTTTGGTCTCTCTTGCATGAACTTTGTCCGAAACAGCAACAATCATGTCTTAAAGAAAAGCCCATTTCCTTCGAATATCAAACGTCGCCGTTTACTCTTTGTTTCTACTGTTTTGGGCCAATGCCCAAACCATATGAAACCACAAAAGCCCTTTTCTGTGTATTTATGTCAAAACGCTGCGTTTTAGTTTTTTATCTATGTTGTCTAGCAACATTCTTCCTAGAGCAAGATTATTATAAATTTCAAAATCTTCAAAACTGTTAATTAAGGTTCCTAACTAGTAGTATCTGATGTTATAATCATATATATGAAACAATTTTATCAAAATAAATAAATTTAATCACTTAAAATTGCATTTTAGATTTCCCCACTCTCACTTGAGAGCGTCAACTCCACCGCATCAATTTTGTGAGCTATAGCACACGACTTTTACTTGATTTTGAGGATTTCTCAAATTTCTTAAAAAAGCAGCGCGTTTATTTGTATTAATTAAAACGCTGCGTTTTCATTGTTGTATCTGTATTATTCGAAACGCTGCGTTTTTTCCCATTCCGCTCCGTCGGCGGCGTTCATCTTCTCCCACACGCCAACTCCAATCATAACGCGAGACAATAAAATCCATAATAACCAGACCTACCTTTCTTTCACTCTCATCCTCTGCTAAAACCCCTTTCCCGAGCTGCATCATCAGAGCAGTTGAGCTGAGTGAAAAGAGAAGTCATACACTTCAACAACTCCTGTTTTCATTTTCTTGTTGATCTACTCATTTGGCCTAGTACGAACAGTACATTCCACGGTAACAACGGACTCAAGCCTCATGTCATTGATCAAGCCTCAGGAAACTTATCCGGAAGCGTCCTAACATGACAAAACTTTCAAACATTAACGTAGTTTTAAAGTCCTCAAGTATCAATCTTTGCGTTACACAAACTAAAATTGGTAAAAGAGTTGAATATGTCCGAACCAAATATAATCATTTCAGACCAGAGAAGAAGCATTGACTTGAACTGAACTAAACACTTAACGGCTATGGTTTAGGATGTCTTCGTTTGACGAGAAAAGCTTCTCTAATGTAGTAATAAACAAATAGGCAAAATTATGGTTTACATTCATAATTCTAGTAGTATGTTAGTAATAGATTTTCAAGAAAATACTAACTTGGAATACAATATAAATATATAATAGACATGTTCTTGGAAATTATGGTTTAAGATCATAATTCTAGTAGTATATTAGTAACAGATCTCCAATAGTTTATACAAACTACTTTTCTGTTGTTTTGAGTTTGACAACAGTTATATATAACGACCAAATAAGTTTTGGGGTCTTATATTCTTAAATTTAAAATGGTAACATCTCTCCTGCTTGAAGACTATATATTAAAACGTTTAATTCAAAAACATTGTCTGGTCTCATCTATTCAAATGGGAGAAGTAATGCACACGGTCGGTAGTAATGGAAGCAAGTTATTCCTACTAATCTTAATTGTTTGATAATTTGATATTTTTCTATGCAGATTCATTCCAAGTTTTAGTATATTTAATACTATGCCACTTCTTATTTTTATGTGGTGTTTTCATGAACTTGTAACATTTATTTTACATAGTTGAAGACTCGAGTCAATTTTAATGTGTGGTAATTTGATTTTTTTTCTTAGACCATAATCCAATTTTACATCCGGCTTTTATTCACGGTGGGTTCTTAGCCCAATTAATTAGGAAAGTAGTGTGGCTAATTGTATTGGACAATGCAGTTCAAGCAAGAGGTTTCTGATCCAGCTAGGGATTTTAGTCGCTGAGCGTAGACCAGAATGGATTGATCACCGATTTCCAATGTTCTAATTTCATTATCGATTTGCATAGCGCGAGCTTCCTTATTATTGCGGAACTGGTTCTCGATGCGGAGCCATATATCTCTTGCAGTTCCACCGGTTTTAAAAGATGACTTGAATAGAGGAGGGGCTAAGGTGCCGTAGATCCAGAGCTTGACAAGACCATCACGTTTAAGCCATTGTTGATCGTTGGCTCCTTCCGGTGTTGAGCTGCCATCTACATGACCAAGAACATCAAAAGTCAGACAGTGAATAAGAAATAGTTCACGCCACGCATCGTAATTATGATCATCCAAGTCGAGGATGAGAGGGATATGTGACTTTATGTTGGTGACACCGAAAGCACGATCGGCAATTTGATGTGGAGCAGCCATTGATAGTTAGGAATGAAAGGAAGGTTGAGAAGAGAGAAGAACACGATGAAGAAGAGAAAAAGAATTCAGAGATTTTGTGGCTCTGATACCATGATAGAAATTGTATTTCCCTTGCCTTTCATTGAGTTGGTTACATAGTTTATATACACGTAGAGTGGTTACAACTTCCCTAAGAATATGGCAACTAGATCTTAACAGAATCCTATTATGCCGGGGGCATATTCTTTCATGGAAGCCCAACGATTGTATAATTATTATTATTTTTAAATGAACCCACTTCCTCCTAGACTATGCCTAAATAGACGTTTGGTACTAATAACAAAATAATCTAAAATTTCAAAGCCTAAAGAAAAGCTAGATCACTAGCTATAGGCTTATGCTGTGTATCTTTTGTAATAAATCACTAAGATAAATGTCATCTGCAAAATAGCAGATATATAATACCCATTTAAGTTGGTTTATATATATATATAGCTTTCTTTTATTTTATTCAACACTAATGGTTAAACATTTGGAAAATTATTTTATTTTACTTATATGATTTATCATTCAAATTCAACTTGGCAAATCAGGAAGATAATTTTCTCACCATTACTTTTGGAAAAGCAGCTTCTTATTTTCTCTAACCAATAACTCAGTTCCACGTGTCAAAATCGGCGTGGCAGAGCCCAGCCCCATGTGATCGACGTGGCAGAGCCCATTCCCTTAAAAAGCAAATATTCGCATACAAAGAGTATACCTACACACTACACTAAGAAAAGCTTATCAAATTAACATAACACCCCCCCGAAAGATACATAATTTACACTTTCTGTCCCTTAAATAAAGTACAAAGAATAAGGAAATTACGAATCACAAAGAGAATACAAGGACTTAATTGCAAAATAACAGATGGAGATCGTGTTCAACTGAAAGCGATATACTCATATAACAAGCCATTAAACTCAAAAAAGAATAATAAATATATAATTCAATTGTATAGATATAACCTTCTATATATATGTAAATGCCTCCATAGAAGAAGAAGAGAGAGAGGCGTACGATCTCCTCCATCGAAGAAACAGTACGGAGTGTTTAGCTTGCTCCGGCTCTGGTGAGCTTCAAAGTCTTATCCTTTATCATTTGATTTCATTTACGATCTCTCTTTATCTCTTTCTGTAGTGGAAGAGAATGGGGAAAGGAGGTGAAGAGCAACTTAATGGCTCAGAACCGTTAAAGTTCGATACTTTCCCTGCTTGGGCCAAAGACGTTAGAGAATGTGAAGAGCACTTCGGTGTTAGTGTTGAGAGAGGGTTAAGTAGTAGTGATGTGGTGNTTATCCTTTATCATTTGATTTCATTTACGATCTCTCTTTATCTCTTTCTGTAGTGGAAGAGAATGGGGAAAGGAGGTGAAGAGCAACTTAATGGCTCAGAACCGTTAAAGTTCGATACTTTCCCTGCTTGGGCCAAAGACGTTAGAGAATGTGAAGAGCACTTCGGTGTTAGTGTTGAGAGAGGGTTAAGTAGTAGTGATGTGGTGACACGTCATCAGATCTACGGTTTGAACGAGTTAGAGAAGCCTGAGGGGACATCACTCTTTAAGTTGGTTCTGGAGCAGTTTAATGACACGTTGGTTCGTATTCTTTTGGCGGCGGCTGTTATTTCGTTTGTGTTAGCCTTTGTTGATGGTGATGAAGGTGGTGAGATGGGGATCACTGCGTTCGTTGAGCCGCTTGTGATTTTCTTGATCTTGATTGTGAATGCCATTGTTGGGATCTGGCAAGAGACTAATGCTGAGAAGGCGTTGGAGGCTTTGAAGGAGATTCAGTCTCAGCAGGCCACTGTGAGGCGCGATGGGGTTAAAGTGTGTAGCTTGCCTGCTAAGGAGCTTGTTCCTGGTGATGTTGTGGAGCTTAGGGTGGGTGATAAGGTCCCTGCTGATATGCGTGTTGTGGGTTTGATCACCTCGACGTTGAGAGTTGAGCAGGGGTCTTTGACTGGAGAGAGTGAGGCGGTGAGTAAAACCACAAAGCCTGTGGAGGAGAATGCAGATATTCAAGGAAAGAAATGCATGGTGTTTGCAGGAACCACTGTTGTGAATGGGAACTGTGTTTGTTTAGTTACTTACACTGGGATGAGTAGTGAGATTGGTAGGGTACATTCACAGATTCAAGAAGCTGCACAGCACGAGGAAGATACTCCTCTGAAGAAGAAACTCAACGAGTTCGGAGAAGCTCTGACTATGATCATTGGGCTAATCTGTGCGTTGGTTTGGCTCATCAATGTAAAGTACTTTCTCTCCTGGGAGTATGTTGATGGCTGGCCAAGAAACTTTAAATTCTCCTTCGAGAAATGCACATACTACTTCGAGATTGCTGTAGCGTTAGCCGTTGCTGCAATTCCAGAAGGTCTTCCAGCGGTTATAACCACTTGTTTGGCTCTCGGGACGAGGAAGATGGCTCAGAAGAATGCTCTTGTTAGGAAGTTACCTAGTGTGGAGACGCTTGGCTGCACAACCGTGATATGTTCTGATAAAACTGGAACTCTGACAACCAATCAGATGGCTGTTTCGAAGCTTGTTGCAATGGGTTCTAGGATTGGAACCCTTCGGTCTTTTAATGTTGAGGGGACTTCTTTTGATCCTCGAGATGGAAAGATTGAAGATTGGCCTGCTGGTCGGATGGATGCAAATCTTCAGATGATTGCAAAAATCGCTGCCATTTGCAATGATGCTAATGTCGAGCAATCTGAGAATCAGTTTGTTACTAGGGGTATGCCTACTGAGGCAGCTTTGAAGGTAAAACAGTCTACTGCTCTAGCTTGCACCTTTCTATTATCATTGCTCTCAAGTTTCAAAGTGCTAATCTGCATTTATTTTCTATTGGTGTTTGTATCCTTGAGTAGGTTTTGGTTGAGAAAATGGGATTCCCAGAAGGAGCTAATGAAGCTTCATCTTTGGCTGATGGTGAAGTCTTACGTATGTGTACTTAGTTATATTTGTTTCTCATGTTTTTTTCCTTCAGATACAAGAAACCCTTGTATATAACTCTTTCTCTTACATTACTGAAGGTTGTTGTCGGTTATGGAGTGAACTAGAGCAACGTATTGCCACTCTTGAGTTCGACCGAGACAGGAAGTCAATGGGAGTAATGGTGGATTCCAGCTCAGGAAAGAAACTGTTACTAGTCAAGGTCTGTTTTTCATTTTAATATGGACAACTTTTTTGATCTATGATTATGAGGCTTGTGCTTTGATTGGCATGGATGCATGAGACCGGTTTTTGAAAATTTATGCAGGGTGCCGTTGAGAATATATTGGAGAGGAGTACACATATTCAGTTACTTGATGGTTCCAAACAAGAACTTGACCAATACTCAAGGGATCTTATATTACAAAGCCTACATGATATGTCCATGAATGCATTAAGGTGTCTAGGATTTGCCTACTCGGATGTTCCAGAAGATTTTGCTACTTATGATGGCAGTGAAGACCATCCTGCTCACCAGCAACTTCTCAACCCATCCAACTATTCTTCTATTGAGTCCAATCTAACATTTGTTGGCTTTGTAGGTCTTAGGGTGAGTTTCTAGTTCGTTCTTGTTCTTCTTTTGTGATTTTATTGATGCTCTTAACTTTTTCAATGTTTATAGGATCCTCCGAGGAAAGAGGTGCGTCAAGCCATTGCAGACTGCAGAACAGCAGGTATTCGAGTCATGGTCATAACCGGAGACAACAAGAGCACCGCGGAAGCAATCTGCCGTGAAATTGGAGTGTTTGAGGCGGATGAAGATATCTCCTCAAGAAGCTTGACTGGAAAAGAGTTTATGGATGTTAAAGATCAGAAGAGTCATCTAAGGCAAAGTGGAGGGCTCTTGTTCTCGAGGGCTGAACCAAAGCACAAGCAAGAGATTGTTAGGTTACTCAAAGAAGATGGTGAAGTGGTTGCCATGACTGGAGATGGTGTCAATGATGCTCCTGCATTGAAGTTGGCTGATATAGGTATAGCTATGGGTATTGCCGGCACAGAGGTACATGTCTCTCTCTCTTCTCATTTACAAGAATGTGATGATTACGGCTAGGCCTGCGGGTTCAGTTAGTTCGGGTCGGTCAAAATCTCACCGAAGTGAACCCAAAAAGTTCTCTTTAGTTTTCGGTTAGTTCGGTTTGAAAAAAAAAAGTCTGAAGTCTTTGGTTTTGCAGTTAGTTCGGTTAAATTTTCGATTTAAATAGACTGAAACTCCGAAATTTTTTTGGTTAGTTCAGTTATTTTGGTTCGAATTTTGGTTAGTTTTCGGAATTTCGGTTAAGATTGATGTTTGAATTTTTTTTTCAGAAAACCGAACTAACCTATATTTTAGTTGTCGAACCAAACTAACCGAAAACCAAACGTTTCGGGCCGGTTCGGTTCGGGTAGTAACCGCAGGCCTAATTATGGATCTATCAGCTTTCTTAAACTCTGGTGTTATTTTTCTGCAGGTGGCAAAGGAGGCATCAGACATGGTGTTAGCAGATGATAATTTCAGCACTATTGTTGCAGCTGTTGGTGAAGGCAGGTCCATCTATAACAACATGAAGGCTTTCATCAGGTGAGTCTTTTATAGGTGGCTTGAGTTATGTAACATATACTGATCCTATCAATCTCTTGACTATGATAAACAAAAAGGTACATGATCTCTTCCAACATCGGTGAGGTTGCATCGATATTCTTGACAGCAGCTCTCGGAATCCCAGAAGGCATGATCCCTGTTCAGCTTCTATGGGTGAATCTGGTAACAGACGGTCCTCCAGCTACTGCTTTGGGATTCAACCCTCCTGACAAGGATATCATGAAGAAGCCTCCTCGCAGAAGCGATGACTCCCTTATCACTGCTTGGATCCTCTTCCGCTATCTGGTGATTGGTATGTATGTGGGAGTAGCAACGGTGGGAGTATTCATCATATGGTACACACACAGCAGCTTCATGGGTATTGACTTGAGCCAAGACGGTCACAGCCTAGTGAGCTACTCACAGCTAGCACATTGGGGTCAATGCTCATCATGGGAAGACTTCAAAGTCTCTCCTTTCACAGCTGGCTCACAGACTTTCACCTTCGACTCAAACCCGTGCGAGTATTTCCATCAGGGGAAAATCAAAGCATCAACGCTCTCCCTCTCGGTGTTGGTGGCCATTGAAATGTTCAACTCCTTGAACGCACTCTCAGAGGACGGTAGTCTTGTGACAATGCCGCCGTGGGTGAACCCGTGGCTGCTCCTGGCGATGGCGGTGTCGTTTGGGCTACACTTTGTGATACTGTACGTGCCGTTCTTGGCTCAGGTGTTCGGGATAGTGCCGCTGAGTTTGAACGAGTGGCTGCTGGTGTTGGCTGTGTCGCTCCCGGTGATTCTGATAGATGAAGTTCTCAAGTTTGTAGGAAGGTGTACAAGTGGATACCGCTACCCACCTCGCACATCATCCGCTAAGCAAAAGGCGGAGTAAAAAAATTATAAACGAAAGCATTATTTATCAAAGACTTTAGTTTTAGCTGAAATTCACTTTGTTACTTAACTCAAAGTCAAGCCTCGTTGGTTATTTTGATTGTCCAAACGATACCTTTTGGATTCAAAAAAATATGTTTGCGACTTCGATCTCATTTTGGTTCATCGAGAAAGCCTAAGATGAATGTTTCAACCTCATCATAGATTATAATTGTTTTTTTTTAAATATGGTTATTATTTGGATTTGGGCTACACACATTCAGATCATGGATCACCGATCATCATTCATAGGTATGCAGAACATTGCAACTACATATTAAAGAGACCTTAGAGGAAATCATTTTGTTTAAACTCAACATTCAATTAAGAATCCCAGCAGAGATTGATGAGATTCAGCAACTACAAGGTAAGGTAACATTGGCTAACGAGACATTTGCATAAACCACTAATCAAATTGATAACAGAAACAAGACCCTTCCTCGATAACCGTAACCCTAATCACATCTCCTAAAATCTCAATCGTTGATTAGCCGCCGAAACCGTAGAGTGTACGTCCTTGCCTCTTCAAAGCATAGACAACATCCATAGCAGTAACAGTCTTCCTCCTGGCGTGCTCGGTGTAAGTGACGGCGTCACGGATGACATTCTCGAGGAAGATCTTGAGGACTCCTCTGGTCTCCTCGTAGATCAGACCGCTAATACGCTTGACACCACCTCTACGAGCAAGACGACGAATGGCAGGTTTGGTGATTCCTTGGATGTTATCCCTAAGCACCTTCCTGTGCCTCTTCGCTCCTCCCTTTCCCAATCCCTTTCCTCCCTTCCCTCTTCCTGACATTTCTCCTCACTAAAATTCCAAAGATCTGAAAAAGAAAAGCTCATCAGGAATCAGCTCAACTGCAGCTTTCAGTAAAACGAAATCGAAAAAAAGAAACCTAAATTCTCAAATCTAATCAATTGCAATCGAGCAATAAAGTAGATCTTGAGCAAATAGAAATTTACAGAAAGAGATGGTTCGAAACTTGAAATTAAATCGACATGAAGAAGGAGACATTACCTGTTAATTGATGGATCGAGAGGGTATCAAGATGAGATTGACGATGATTGTGAAACTGTCTAATGAATGTGTAAATATATACACAGAGGTGATCCGCGCGCTTTTCATTCCAACCGTTGATTATTAAATTCGATGGCTGTTGAATCGTTTAAGTTAATAGAATGGATCGATGACGTGGATTCTAACTTCCTTTTTCTTTACCGACCTTATTGGGCTTGTAGTGGGCTCTTTTATCACTCAAAGTTCGTATTGGGCTCTAAAAAGCCTGTACCCTCGAAAAATGGTGAGGAGGGTTTTTGATTGATTTTCCTTTTCTCTGTGGCCGGGATCGTCGCCGTCATTTGCACCCCGTCCTCTATCTCCGGTGAGTTCGTATTTCTTCTGCTGCTAGCTGTGGCTGAATGTGTAGACGAACGGTTTACTTGTTAGGAAGTGTGATATTTATGTATAACTTAACACCATTTGATTAGCAGTTTTAGGTTATATCAAATCTGATGTTGTTGATGATCTTTGGTAGGTCTGATTGATTTTATATAACCGGGAGAGCTGTTGTTACGATGTTTCTCACGAGGTTTATCGGGAGGAGGTTTTTGGCGGTGGCTGCATCCACTAGATCGGAGTCAACTACTACTGCAGCAGCAGCTGCTGCTTCGACTGCTAGGATTGCCAAGAACCCTCTGGAAGAGTTCTTTGAGTTCGATAGAAGCCAGGACGAAGATAAACCTGTTGTCTATGGTTAGTTTCTTAATCTGAATATTTGGATATAAGGATTTTCTAGATGAAGGTTTGTTTTAATGGGATTTAGGAACGTTTTGTATTCGGTTTTTGGTGTGTTAGGGCGAGGATGGAAAGCTTCAGAACTGCGGCTCAAGTCATGGGAAGATCTTCAGAAGCTGTGGTACGTTCTTCTCAAAGAGAAAAACATGTTGATGACTCAGCGTCAGATGCTTCAAGCTCAGAACATGATGTTTCCTAACCCTGAACGCATTCCAAAGGTACTATTACTAAACCTGGCCTGATGAATGTTGTGAAGGAAAACTATTATTGATTAATGTCAACTTTGTCTGCATCTATAAATATAGGTGAGGAGATCAATGTGCCGGATAAAGCATGTGCTGACAGAGAGAGCTATTGAAGAACCGGATCCCAGAAGATCAGCCGAGATGAAGAGAATGGTCAATGCTATGTAACTCGTTGTGTTTCAATTAGAAAATGTTGTTCAGTAGCTATATTATGCACTGTTTCTGTAAAACCATGGTTGGTGTTTATTTCAAAGACACATGGTTGGTCTGTTGATTCAGAGCCGAACATAATCCACATTGAGCAAATAAAATGTTTTTTTTTGGCCGTCCAAATCATTGCCTGTCACTGCATCTGTTATCCGGGTAATTCATGTTTCACGACATTATTATACTACTCTTCATTGTTGCAAATCATAGGTAAAAAGCAAACAGTTTCCCTAAAGGTGCATGGTCAAGAAACAAAATTGAACTTTCCACATGTGTCATGGTTTTGAATTTCGATATAACACAAAGACTTCACACTTTCTTAGGATTGCACAATCACCCATCAAACAAAACACAGACAGTACAATACTAGCTATTTTCACTTATTACAAAACAGTTTTGAATGTATTGTGGGAGATTTACTTACTCTTGAAGTGTAAAGACTCTACCCAGATAAGTTCCTTGATGTCTTGTTCATCCAAGGTTGTCTCCTCAAAGTCAAAGCTGAAAGGAGAAGGACACGTTGGTTCTTCATTGATCTCATGGAGACTAGCCAAGTAAGGATGCTTCAATGCTTCCTCCACTTTCACAACAATTAGAACATCTCGTTAGTATTTCAAACTTTTACTTACAGATCATTTCCATTTATAGCATCCAAACATAAACAAAACGCACCTGTGATGCGTTTGGAAGGGTCGAAGACAAGCATCTTCTCAGCAAGATCTAAAGCCACTGAAGAAATGTCAGGGAACTTTTCTCTGAATGATTGTTTTTGAACACGTGGGAGTTGTTTTAAGTACTTTCGTGCATTATCACTCTTCAAGAAGTCAAGATCAGAGTCATCTGGTGAACCTATGAGCTAAAATTTGAACAGAGAGATGCTTTTAACACGCACATAATAAAACGATAATATGTTTCCAAGTGTTTACCTCAGTGATAAGTTTCAGCTGTTGCACATAATCTTTACCAGGGAAAAGCGTTTCTCTTCTAAGTATCTCCATGAAAATGCAACCAACAGACCAAATATCAATAGCTCCTGTGTACTCCGAGCAGTTGAGAAGCAGCTCAGGTGCACGGTACCATCTTGTTACTACATATTCTGTCATCATGTCTGTCTCCGTTGACGTTCTTGCAAGCCCAAAATCACAGATTTTAAGATCACAACTCGTGTTTAGAACCAAGTTGCTCGGTTTCAAGTCGCGGTGTAGTACATTTGCAGAGTGTATGTACTTCAAGCCTCTCAGAATTTGGTATAGGAAGAACTAGATTACAAAAACATGATAACAATTTCAAATGGTAGACAACATTATGTAACTAAACTATAGCTCTGATTATAAATGTGTCACTGATCATGGATAAAAGGTAAAATGCTCATAACTCTGATTAAATGTGTCACTGGCCATCACTATAGTTTGGGAACACTAACCTGACAATGGTCATCGGTCAGAGTTTGACTGGATCTTATGATCTGGTGCAAATCAGTATCCATCAATTCATAAACAATATACACATCTTCAAACCTATCTTTCTCTGGTGGCTCGATTATATCTTTCATTTTGATAACCTGTGTAGCAATGTAAACATGGTACTTCAACTATGTGTGTGATTCATCAAACGAAAGAGGATGAGAGATTACATTGTCATGATCCATGTGGCAAAGGAGTTTGATCTCCCTGAGAGTTCTTTTACCATCAACTCTGTTGTCAAAGGCGTTTGCTATCTTCTTTATAGCAACCTCTTCGTTTGTCTCTGAGTTTGTAGCACAGCTGCAAACAGAAGAAGGTATGAAGAACAAGATTGGCTACAAGTATGAAAAGAAGTTGATAAAGAAAAAGACTCACCAGACAATACCATAGGCACCTTGACCCACAGGTTGAATAGGAGGAATGTATTTTGAAGAGAGCTCGAAAATGTTACCTAGTACATTGTGCATAACATATCTACCATTATATGTCAAGATCCCTCCATCTTCCATGTTCTCCATCTCTTCTTTGTAAGAACTTGGATCAAGAGAAACAAGTTTTAAAAGACTGTTTCATTTCTCAAGTAGCTTCTGGTTGTTGCCTTAAATAAAAGACAAAGCGGGAGTGAAGGAGAGAAAATGGTGGCACCTTTTGCTTTTGGTGGGCCAAATGAAAAACAACTTTCTATTTGATTTTTGAAATTTGAATTAGAATTACTATTCAAGGTTAAGCTGACTTCTCCATCATTAAGTAAATGCTCTCTACTCGTGGGTCAGTGGGTCCTTAGTTCACTTAGATTTCACGTGGAACTCCAACTTAAAAAGAAAAACAGCAAAACTAAGTCCCAATCCAAAATGATGTGAAACTAAGTATCATCAAACCTTAATGTCACAGCTCTCTCGTGTGCATTAGACCCTTGGGATTGTGAAATCTCATGTCCAACTCTTTATTGTCCGATTAGTATGATATTGTCCACTTTGGGCCTAAGAGGCTAGCCCGCATAGTTTTACTTTTGGACTCCTTCCCAAAAAACCTCGTACTAATTAGAATTGAACATCTCTTTATATATTAGACTTTCTTTTGTCTAACTTCCAATGTGGGATTTAGATTGACATCTCACATCAAGTTCAGCCATAGTGACCATATGCCTTCCAAGAGCTCTTAGCTCATCCTGAGCCAACGAGTGAAATGTTTATGAACCTCAAGAAAAAGCCTAGACTAGAGAAATCCTACTTTTCAGTGTCAAAGGACCAAGACAAACAGAGCCAGTATGAAAATAAAAGTTTCAAATAACTTACTTTAAACCTTAATGATCAAAGAAATCTCATGATCAAATGCTCTGGCGCATAATGATCTGAGAAACTGATCAAATCATACACATTCGTGCAGTAAGTAACCACAAAAAAAAAAAAATGTATCAGTGAATCTAGTTCAGTATTTTTAACACAGAGTAAGCCGAATACGGACCGACCCATAATTTACACAACCTTAAAACCTATCTTTTTGGTCCGATGTGACGTCATCATTTTCCTTATAGTCCAATGGAATCTACTTGTGCCAAAAACGTGTTCACACCTACAGATAATTGAAATAACCAAAAAACCACTAACGAACATGTCCGCATCATCCTACGCCCGAGGCTATTGTAGTCAATTCACTCACTAACAAAATAAAAGACCGACGCGTTTCGATATTTTTGTGGGCCCGTAAACACGGAGCAATGTTTCCTCCAATAGAAACCTTGACTATAGTATTATTCGTTTCCCACCTATACTCCACCAACCCTAATATCCAACCGTTAATTTCAAAACCTATGTTAAATCCTTCCCGTTGATTAAGTTAACCAATATTGACCACACGATGTCCGTTATCTAACGGCATCTAATAATAGAACGTCCTCTTCAGACAAGAACCCTATATATTTTCTTGTACTTTTTGTCTCCTCAACGCTTCAGACAAAAAAAAAAAGAACTTGTGTTCACCTCGTGCCAGCCACTAGCATTTCCCCCAAAGGTAAAACAGAAACGCTTTCTCTGTTTAATCATCGTTATGCCTGGCTTGATCTGAGTTTGAAAGATTTGTGTTTATCATCATATAGTAGATCTTCTATCCCTTGCTGCCGTTGACTTTAGTCAACGGTTAACATGATGTAGTTAAAAGGTTGTGTTGTGTTACGTATGTTGTTTAGATTTGATCTTGTGTTTATGATCTTAAGATTGTAGTGAAGATGACGAAGAGCTATCCAACTGTTAGTGAAGATTACCAGAAGGCTATTGAGAAGTGTAAGAGGAAGCTTAGAGGTTTGATCGCTGAGAAGAACTGTGCACCAATCATGGTTCGCCTCGCGTAAGTATCTAATAAACCGTTTGTTTGACAAGTAGTATCTGTGTGGTTGTGTTCTGATCTTTTATTATTTGCTTTATAACTTGTAGATGGCACTCTGCTGGAACATTTGATTGCGGATCAAAGACTGGTGGTCCTTTTGGAACAATGAGGTTTGATGCTGAGCAAGGTCATGGAGCTAACAGTGGTATCCACATTGCTCTTAGGTTGTTGGATCCCATCAGAGAGCAGTTTCCTTCCATCTCTTTTGCTGATTTCCATCAGCTTGCTGGTGTTGTGGCTGTTGAAGTCACTGGTGGTCCTGAGATTGCTTTCCACCCTGGAAGAGAGGTTAGTCATGAGATCAAAATATTGTTGAGACTTGATTGAGTATTACTAACGTTTATATATATTGGGTTTCAGGACAAGCCTCAGCCACCACCAGAGGGACGTCTCCCTGATGCTACAAAGGGATGTGACCATTTGAGACAGGTGTTTACAAAGCAGATGGGTTTATCTGACAAGGACATTGTCGCTTTATCTGGTGCCCACACTCTGGTTTGTATATATATATCACTACACAACTTTTTTTATTTTTGGTTTCAGTCTACAAATTGTTGATGAATGATTGCATTTCACAGGGAAGATGCCACAAGGATAGGTCTGGATTCGAAGGTGCCTGGACTTCAAACCCTCTTATTTTCGACAACTCTTACTTCAAGTGAGTGTATTCATCTTATAGGTTTTAATATTCATCAATGAACCAATGCTGATATGTTTATAAACTGATAGCATGTATTATATATGACCAGGGAGCTTTTGAGCGGTGAGAAGGAAGGTCTTCTTCAGTTTGTCTCTGACAAGGCTCTCTTGGACGATCTTGTGTTCCGTCCTCTTGTTGAGAAATACGCTGCTGTATGCATCCTTTCTCTCTAAACTTTTCTCTCTTTTCTTTGAGTTGGTGTAGGGAAATAATGTTGTGATTGTTATAATGTTAACAGGATGAAGAAGCCTTTTTCGCTGATTACGCTGAGGCACACTTGAAGCTTTCTGAGCTCGGGTACTTGTTTATGAATTTGAATCAGAGTAGGAAGTAAAATCTTAGTTGTATTGTATTATGATTCTGAGTTTGGTGATTCTTCTGTTCGTTACAGGTTTGCTGATGCTTAAGCTGTGACTTGTGTGGTGGGGGTCTGAGAGTTCGCATTGCATTTGAACTTTGTCATTTGTTTGCTTAATGTACTCGTGGATTTGCGGTAGCTTGTGTTTTAATTTGGGGGCGGTATTGTGATTTTGATGCACATTTGCTGGTTAAAACATTCTAATAAACCAATTTCTCTCATTACAAAATCTAATGTTCTAAAAATTGGTTAAGGTGGCGTTTAAAAATATGGGTCAAAGCACTCAAAAAATTTGTCTACATGCCCCGTATAATCAATAATCTCGTAAAAATCGTCTAATTACCGCCTAGTAATCTTATCGAACATTTGAATAAATCTCTTATGTTCAGTATAAGCAAATTTTAAACCTGGTCTAGTGATTAACCCCAACAAAACAAAGGGTCAAATGAATTAGCAAACAATTTAAAGTTTCAAAACCAGAAGCATTGATGTATTTCGCGGAACAATATTCATATGCCATTGCATCTCTATGATCTCTGGCTTCAGTTCTGATGTGCCTTTTTTTTACTCTGTTGTCTGGGCTTAGTAAACAAATTTTTTGGTGCTGGGTTTGATATCTTTTGTTGGTGGGCTTTTTCCGCTAGCTGACTATGAAAATTCGGTTTGTGATCAATCCCTTGAAAGGGAAATGAAACTCTGTAATGGGTGGTCGTTCTAACTTCTTATATAGTGTTTGTTACGAGCACCACCTCAGCTTCATCGATATGATAACACTGGTTTTTCCTAATCTTAAAAAGATATATCGTATGCAAAACCTTGATGCACTATAAGTCTATAATCAACACCACAACAATGGACTAGTGGAGTAGTGTCATTCAAAATGATTGCTATTCAACACTTTTTTCTAGCTTAAGTATCTTCTTTTGCGGTTGACTAAACCGGCTTTCTTTTATCTTTAAACTACTTTTATATTTTTTTTTCATTTTTTCTTGCAATTAAAGTTTCAGATACATGAGATTTGAGCGATGAAGAGAGAATGAAAAAGTGGAGTGGCTTTTTACGAAACGCATTCACACCGTGTTAGAGTTCGAAGATATTCTTCTTTTTTGTGTGGAAAATTGGCTGTGTAACATAAGTTTACAACTCCTATTTCGATACCGTGTGGGTCACTTTTGTTTTATACAATTCATTTTTCTTCTTCTTTAGTCTAAAAAGAAATTCAAAGCAATTATAGCTTCAAAAGAAAGAAGAAACACTATCATATTGAAAAACAAAAAAAAAAGAACTTAACTGTACTTAGTGAGACAAATGAAGGCAATGCTATATATGGATAATACTATTATCATATACATAGAAGCCAATACTATTATATATACTATATGATAGACAGAGACCAGGAAAATTTTGAAACGTTTAGTCAATTAAAGACTCAAACGTATTCATTTATGCGGTGCGTAAGAAACTTAAGATGCCACGATTAAATTTGGGTGGATAATCATTGTCAATAGTTCCTTGGTGTACTCACACTTGGCAACATCTTTGTATTTCCCTTTTCTTGTGGGAAACATGTACAGATTCTAATATAATCGTTCGTTGTAATTAATAGATTCCTGAAAGACCCAAGTATTGGTTGTGTGTTTAAACATGTATATATAAATATTAGTTATATACTGTATATACTTACAGCATTTGCATGCAGCATTTATTGAGCCCTATCAAACTAACAAGTCTCCATAGAGTACACGATGCAATCTTTGACCAATTTAATGAATTAGACTACGATACATACGTAACACCTTTTGCAGAATTAATATTCTAAAGTTATGCTTCAGTTTTGCGATAAATGATTAATACTACTTCAGATAAGTTCCATTAAAACGAAAGACGTTACATAGTTAATATCATAAAGTCGATGTTTAATTTATGTGTAGTAACATCTAAAATACCTAACTAAATGGGCGTGGATACACGTACGTGTGATGCAATATATACAGTATATATATATCTAGAGAAAAGAAGAAAAATGTTTAGTCATTTTCATAAAGGAGTTGGAGATTTAGTTGAGACTACGTATAGTAGAGAGATAGCAAGCTGTTGCAGGTGGAAGCAAGAGCACACCCAATAACTAGTGATCCCACATGACCATACGTGTCATTCTTCTATTTAATTGATTTTTTTTAAATCATTAATTGATATCAATATTGAATAAATGATCGTTTTGGGACCGCTGGGAAGTAAAGCTTTGATCCAGTATATATTGTTTTTATAAATGACTTTTAAGTTTAAACACAGTTTTCATTTAATATATAAGAGTGTGTTTTAGGATTTTTCATATATACCGTCACTTCGATAGATAAGTCATTCATTGATAAAAGTCTTTTAAGACAATATACATATAGCTAAAATACAAAGGAGTTCCAAGAATATTGGTTAATAAAAACAAAATACGATTCAGCAAAAATTAGGCAACCTAAAACAATCGCTTGGCCTTTTGTGTTGCTATTTCACTAGCCACCAATACTTAAAAGTACGACTTGCAAGTAGTCACCGGTGAATAAAGATCAACTTTGTTAAGATAAATAAATAAATGTTCACTCTATATATCACTACGAGAATTATATGCATCAATACTCTGCAAAGTTGTATATAGTTCGATATCTTTTTGATTCATAGTATTTTTATTTCTGATATATGTAAACTCAACTTCTGTGTTAACAATTTTAAAACGATTATACAAGCTTGATCAGAAACAAAAAATTATAATAAATTTATATGTTTTTGGAGAGTCACTGAATAAAATCTTCATTGGCAGGAACACCATTCTAGAAAGTAGACGTTAAGAGTAGAAGACCCGTACGTAGACTAACCAATGTTATGTGAGCTATTATGGACTTTTAATGTCTCACTGGAATCTAGTTAAGCATGGAGAAAAATCAAGAAGAGATCAAGAAACTATTTGTGCCAAAGTCAAGCAACCGTTGAAACTTGAAAGCGTGGAAGGAATTTAGTAGCCACAGCAAAGTGGAAATATACTTCCACTGTTCATAATATAACTAATTTTAGAAAAAAATTGTTTGTTTCATAATATAAGTGGATTTAACATTTCAATGCAACTTTGTATTTATTAAATATTGTGTACCTAATTAAATTATGTAGAAATTTTTATGATTAGTTGTATTCATATATTAAATGATATTTTCTAAAAGATAATAACTTTTTTTAATATAAATGCTTTTATGTAAAACTACTTATAATAATTTGAAACATAGGGAGTATGTTTCAAGTTTCAACCAAATATATATGACGTTGTAACTCGAGCTTCTGATGTCACGTGATCACTTCATTTTGTCTCTCTCCTTATAAATACACTTCTCTATATTCCCAAAACAAAAAGCACTTCACACCTAATACACAATTTCAAAAACATTACTCCTAAGTTGGTAATGCTTGATATGGAGAGTAACGGTGACGCTTCTGCCGCTATCGTTTATGCTTCTCCAACATCTTCTCCTCCACCATCGCGTGTGGTGGTTAGCCCATGTGCCGCTTGCAAAATCCTGCGGCGGCGTTGCGGAGAGAAGTGCGTTTTGGCACCATACTTTCCTCCCACAGAACCAGCCAAGTTCAGCATCGCCCACCGTGTATTTGGAGCCAGCAACATCATTAAGCTCTTGCAGGTAGCTAACTAAGTACTGCCTGCGGGTGTAATAATTATATTTTTTTTACTATACTAATTTTCTTAACTTGAATAACAAAAAAAAAAATATATATATATATATTTACATAATTAATAGATAGATGGTAATGTTGTCTTTGTTCTAATTAGGAACCTAGTGAAAGTGTTGTTTCGAAAAATGGGTTCATAGGTCATGTGAAAGTAAGACCGTACTTGTTCTGTAATGTCAATGGAAACTTCATACAAAGGTGCAACACATGTTCAACGTATCGTAACCCTTTTTTCTTGTTCTTTTTTAGTTAAAAACTCTTATTATTTAATAAAAACATATATATACATATTGATATATATAGTGATCAATTGTCTTTGTCAACATTCATTCTTTTCATACATCTTTAAAAAAGTATTGTAGAAATAATGGTCTTTACTCTTCTTGGTCATATACAAAAGTACTATAGCTTAATTAACATTTATCATAAAGTTTATTATGACATTTGTTTCAGGAACTTCCCGAGTCACAAAGAACTGATGCAGTGAACAGTTTGGTGTACGAGGCCGAAGCTAGAATCAGGGATCCAGTTTATGGATGTGCCGGTGCCATATACAATCTACAAAGACAAGTGAGTGAACTCCAAGCAGAGCTTGCAAAAGCTCAAGTGGAGATTGTGAGTATGCAGTTTCAAAGATCGAGTTTACTAGAATTGATTAACAACATGGACCAACCAAACCAAGAAGAACATAATAAGATGACCTATGAGAGTTCCTTGGGAAATTGTGATCATGATGAGTTCATTAGCAGCTCCGACGAAGAGAGCAACGGTTTTGGATTCCTTGAAGACAAGTACTTCAACACAAACTCATCAACGTTGTGGTGTGATTCTCTTTGGGTGTGATATTAACTATATGATTTTGACTAGTTCACTTCAAAACCCTATATCAAGTTACTCAGGGTTAGTTAGCAACTTAGCATACACATGTTAGAGAGACATTAAAATGTAATAAATTATATGGTGAATTTATCGGAAGAATTTAATATCTCATGAAGGTTCTATTTTAATTAACACGTTTTTAATATGGTTTACGTTGGTACAATGCTTCCAAATATCCCTGGGATTTATAACCGCACTAAGCAAAACAAACCGAACCGAGTTTAGATCAATTCGGTTATGATCTCGTTAATGCACCGAACCGATCAGCAAGTTATATATATATTTCGGTTCATGTTAACCGGACGGTTAACTAATGAGTTAGAAAACCCTAATCCCCTTTAAATTTGATGATGCCCGTCACTCATTCACATTCTCAAGTTAGTTTCTTCTGGTCCAACAGCAACGAAACTGGGCTTACACAAGGCCCATTAACTAGCGTAACAATCTTCGTTACAGTGCTCTTCACCGCACCATAACACCTTCTACAGTGCTACTCCGTCTTCCTGCCACCGCTTTGTTGGAGAGACTCCATCTCGATATCTACGTGGTCTGCACTAGAAGAATCCACGTGTGGATGTCTTTGGTTCCACGCAGAACACTCTTGACATTCTCTCTTCTCCGATCATCTTCTCCCTACGTTATCTTATCTCGCCATCTTTGTTTCAACTCCTCAGTTAGATTCTCTGCATCGGATATGCCTAAGAAGCAGGTGGGTCTATATTGGGTATTTTAGTAGTTTCACAAATATATCGACTTTCTATTATCATCTCTCTAAAGTATGCACCTTTTCGGTTTTTGATTGCTTCATTGCGCACTACTATTGTCTATGCGTTTTTTTTTGATTCTCTGGTTACTAGACTTGACTTTAGGATTTTGTGTTGGTAGATAAAGCGAGCTCAGGCTGCTGATCAGAAGTGGCAAGTAAAGCCGAAGATTGATGCTCCATCTGGGTCCAGTAGTGATCGTTCTGCATCCGTTGTTGCAGAAGCAGTGAACAACCAGTTTGGTGGATTGAGTCTTGAGGAAAGCAAAACTAATAATGTTCAAGTATGGAAGCCTAAGGCTGTTTCGGAGACTGGTTCGTCCAGAGATGCCACACCTCATAAAGCTGGTCTGAATCAGAGAAAGTCTTATGGAGGTGATTTCTTGGGAGATTTTAATGTGGACAAGTCGAGTTATTGTCAGGCTCAGATCAGAGCCACTTTCTATCCGAAGTTTGAGAACGAAAAGACGGACCAAGAGGTAAACTGTCACAAGTTTTATTCGTTTTGTGGCATTGATTGTTAGTTTGCTTGTTTTCATGTTGCATTTATCTTTGCTTTTGGCAGATAAGAACACGAATGATTGAGATGGTATCTAAAGGGCTGGCAACGCTGGAGGTATAAATAACATACGTACATACACTATGTAGTTCTACCTGTTTACTGACCTTTTGTAATTCACCTTTTACAGGTATCTCTTAAGCATTCAGGCTCTCTCTTTATGTATGCTGGTCACAGTGGTGGAGCATATGCAAAGAACAGTTTTGGTAATATGTAAGCTCATTTATTCATAGCTTCAGTTTTTACTCATCTTTGTATATTACTTTCTTTATTCATGACGAGTTTTTCACAAATGATCTTAGACGAAGGGAAAACCACTAGTAAATAAACCCATATTCCAGCTGTTATGTGGATCTTTCTAGTGCTTGCCATTTGAGAGATTCTAACTTCAATGCTTCATTTGCAGTTATACTGCGGTCGGTGTTTTTGTTCTTTCACGGATGTTTAGGGAGGCTTGGGGAACTAAGGCGTCAAAGAAGGAGGCAGAATTTAATGATTTTCTTGAGGTATTTCCATGGACAATCAAAAAATTTAAATGATCAAGGCTTAATCAATTGCCAGAATAGGATATCTCATAATATGTTATCTTTCCACAGAAAAATCGCATGTGTATATCTATGGAACTGGTAACAGCTGTTCTTGGAGATCATGGTCAACGCCCACTGGATGATTATGGTAATTATTTTCCTTTTTAGATGTTCAGAATCATTACCTTACTTATAGAAGTTAAATAAGCCTTCTAAATTTGTCTAGTTAAGAAATGTTGATTTGCATCCTGCAGTGGTTGTGACGGCTGTTACAGAGTTAGGTAGTGGTAAGCCCAAATTCTATTCAACTTCCGAAATAATTGCATTTTGCCGGAAATGGCGTCTACCAACAAATCACATTTGGCTGTTTTCCACAAGGTAACTTAGTTAACATTTAGCTAATGTTTTGTTACAAGGATTCTGTGTTCCCCTAGTTAGCTTTTTGATATCTTGTTTAGACAGCTTAAAATAGGCATGGCTTACTCAAGTTGACTATAGTAAGAAAATGCTGATAGAATCTGGTTGATGTATTTACTAAGCTAACTCCATGAAGTTCAAACGTTGTGATTTTGTGGTTCTACTAGGAGCAGCCATATACTTATATGCTTGGATGAACACAGTGTTGAAAGAATTTTAATGTATATTAACAGTTGTGGTTGTGTGTATTTTGTGAAGGAAATCAGTGACCTCTTTTTTTGCCGCATTTGATGCACTCTGTGAAGAAGGGACAGCAACCTCAGTCTGTAGAGCTCTTGATGAAGTAGCTGATATATCAGTCCCAGGTAATGTTTTTCCTTTTTTTTTTCTAGTCATGTTTTTTTTCATTTTGAGAATTCCTATTAGCTTTTCGAAGATTTCAACTTGTTGAAGTTCATTGAGTGATTTGGATGAAAAATGAGCAGGCTCCAAGGACCATGTGAAGGTGCAGGGTGAGATATTAGAGGGTCTTGTGGCGCGTATCGTGAGCAGTGGGAGCGCCAGAGATATGGCAAATGTCTTGAGAGATCATCCTCCTCCACCCTTTGATGGAGGTGCATTATCATATCATTGTTTAGTTTCTAAGTTAGTTTCATAATATTCCATTCTATCAAGTCCATATAGATATTTAAAATTTTCTCTTGTTTCTTTTTTTGTTTTTTTTGTTTTTTTTTCCCAATATTTCAGCTGATCTTAATTTGGGACTCAGTTTAAGAGAGATATGCGCTGCCCATAGATCTAACGAGGAACAGGTTCAAAAATATGTGGAGTAATTTTTGTTTATTGCTGTCATCTCTTAGTAAAGATTTCTCATTCTAGAGAGGCCTTTTTGTGGGTGTTGTAGCAAATAAGAGCACTTTTAAAGAGTGTTGGCCCAAGCTTTTGCCCCAGTGACTTGGACTGGTTTGGAGATGAATCCGTAGATTCTCATTCAAAAAATGCTGACAAATCTGTTGTAACAAAATTCCTTCAATCTCAACCTGCAGATTATTCTACTAGTAAATTACAGGTAACTTGAGCTTTGTGACTTTATATATATATCTTTCACTTGCAATGTTCTTTGATGTCATTAATATTTTCCAGTTTCCATTCTTTTATGTGTGTTTTGATGAACAACTAAATATTTGCATTCAACAGGAAATGATACGCTTGATGAAGGAAAAACGTCTTCCAGCCGCATTCAAATGTTACCATAATTTTAACAGAGCTAGCGATGTGTCACCTGACAACTTATTTTATAAATTGGTTGTCCATGTGCACAGTGATTCAGGATTTAGGCGTTACCAGAAAGAAATGAGGTTATCTTTTAAAGACTTCGCTAATTACTTATGTCTTTTGGTTTGATCGAATTAAGAAAAAATTGATTCTTGTTTACTCAACCATACGATTACCGTTTTTCAGGCACACGCCTGGCTTGTGGCCTTTATATCGAGGTAAATATTTTATTTGTTGCTTATTCTTTAGCTTTGTTCATAAAGACAATAACTATGTACTATTTTCTGATTCATATGCTAGACTTAGTTTCTTCGTCTCTACTTTCTGTAATTCTTAGTCTTTGTGAAAAATAACTTTGTTAAGAAGTTAAATTTTCCTGGACGTGTCAGCTTGTTAGTGATTCTCTGAGTTTTCTTTTTCAGGTTTCTTTGTTGATATTAATTTGTTCAAGTCAAACAAAGGGAGGGATCCGATGGCTCTGAAAAGCATTGATAATGCGGTCAAAGATGCCAGTGAAAATAGTGGTCAACAAGGAAAGGATGGTTTGGCTGATGATGATGCTAACTTGATGATCAAACTGAAGTTTCTCACTTATAAGGTATTTTTTCTTTCTCAAGAAGGTCTTCTGGCTAGAGTTTTTTTTTTGTTGTTGCACTTTGCTACCTCTTTCTCTGCATTGTTATCGTGATGATGGACATGTCTTCGCTTCTTTGACAGTTGAGAACCTTTCTGATCCGCAATGGCCTATCAATTCTATTTAAAGAGGGGCCGGCATCTTATAAAGCCTATTACCTTAGGTGAGCTGCTTTCTCTATATGAATATATAGATATAGAGAGAGTGTGATGGCTTTGGCAATCCTGTTTTTTGACTACTATTGTTTTTGTATCCAGGCAAATGAAAATATGGGGTACGTCTGATGGAAAGCAGAAAGAACTTTGCAAGATGCTTGATGAATGGTACCAGAATCACTTTACTCTACACATCTAGACTAACCTCATATATTATTGTTGGAACTTATTTCCTAACCTTCTGTTCAATAAAAGTTTCTGCTGCTGTTTGAATGTGTATCTCTCTGTTTCTTTTAATAATCAGGTCTGCTCACATAAAAAAAAAGTGTGGAAATAAGCAGCTATCTTCATCAATATATCTAAGCGAAGCTGAGCCATTCCTGGAGCAGTACGCTAAACGGAGTCCAAAGAATCAAGTTTTGATAGGGTCAGCTGGGAATCTAGTGAGAGCTGAGGACTTTTTGGCCCTTGTTGACGGTGATCTAGATGAAGAGGGTGATCTTGTGAAGAAAGAGGAAGTGGCACCAGCGACTCCTGAGCCAGCTTTGAAGGAAGCTGTCCACAAGGATGAGGGGTTAATTGTATTCTTTCCAGGTATTCCTTTTCTAGATAGTTTATTGATGGTAGTGGTTCTTATATTTTTGTAGAAACTTAGTTGATTGTTTTGGTAATTAATAATAAAAGAGGGATCTAAAGTGTTAAGATTCATCTCTAATGTGTTCTCAGGAATACCTGGATGTGCTAAATCTGCACTTTGTAAGGAGTTATTGAACGCCCAAGGAGGCCTTGGAGATGATCGGCCAGTGCACACTCTGATGGGTGATCTTGTCAAAGGTATTTTAAAATGTAGAATTTTCTCGAAATTGTTCTGGTCTCTCAGTTTTGCTAAATATTCTACATCCTGGACAGGAAAATATTGGCCAAAGGTTGCTGATGAACGTCGTAAAAAGCCTCAATCAATTATGTTGGCTGACAAAAATGCCCCAAACGAAGACGTCTGGAGACAGGTAAACTAGTCCTAACGCTGAGAATCTTTTCTTATAGCTCTCTACCCATGGTCCTTTTAGAGTGAACTTGGCGTATCATCGAGTAGATGCTTATCAGAAACATTGCAATCATATTCAGTTGCTTTGTTGCCTAATGGCTATCAAGATCAATATTTGATTCCGTAACACTGTTACTTGGTTGACTGAACATAATCTTTTGAATTAACCTGCCTATGATATCTTTTTCCACGTTCTGTGTCTTAACAAGTCTCATTTCAGTGTTATTTTTGTGTTTTTCCTATTTAGATTGAAGACATGTGTAGGAGAACTAGGTCTTCTGCAGTTCCAGTCGTTCCTGATTCTGAAGGTACGTAACTATGTATCCTACGATGATCTTCTGCCTCGGCTCATTCCATGTACAGTTTTCTCTGCCTGCGATTGTTGTTTAGCACTATTAACTTTTGGGCCCCATGTGAATATTAAAGGAACCGAATCAAATCCATATTCACTTGATGCCTTGGCTGTTTTCATGTTCCGTGTACTTCAAAGAGTTAACCATCCGGTATGCAGTTGCATCTTATACGCAGTTCATCTTCCAACTGTTTGATCATGAACCTGTATTTGTTAACACGCTATTGTTTATTTTATATGCCATGAATATTGTCAGGGGAATCTCGACAAGGCATCTTCTAATGCAGGCTATGTGCTACTGATGTTCTACCACCTTTATGAGGGAAAGGTATATATATATCACATACACCAACTGTTCTTTACGCAGATGCATTATTGGATCTCACATTTATTCGAACTGTTTTTTTTTATATAATTACTTTCAGAACCGCAAAGAATTTGAGAGTGAATTGATTGAGAGATTTGGCTCACTCGTCAAGATGCCACTGTTGAGATCAGAAAGGTATATCTTTAATTGCAGCTCTTACGTCCATTTGATGACTAAACCACTTAAGTAACATCTCTTTGTGCTTATTACAGGAGTCCTTTACCTGATTCTGTTAAATCGATTATTGAAGAGGGCATAGACTTGTTCCAGCTCCACAGTAGAAGGCATGGGAGGTGAGTAGCTAACACTACCATTTACATGGCTTTATAAGTTTAGTTATGTCAAATTGAAGTATTTGCTAGAAACCAATGTTTTTTACTTCCATTTCTTCAGCTATAGCTATTGGTCTGATTGTTTCTAACGTTTTGCTTTCCCTCTAATTATTCTTGTTGTAGACTTGAGTCCTCAAAAGGAACCTATGCAGCTGAGTGGACTAAATGGGAGAAGCAGCTGCGCAATACTTTAGCTGCAAATTCTGAGTATCTCAATTCTATTCAGGTAACTATCTGTTTTCATTGTAGGCACAAGAAATATCCAGAGTCCCATGCTTTGGTATTGTAACTGCTTTAATTTCTCTCAACACATGATGTCTTTGTTTTCTGGTTTGCACCTTTCAGGTTCCGTTTGAGTCTGCGGTTCAGCATGTGCGAGAAGAGCTAAAAAGAATAGCAAAAGGTGAATACAAACCACCAAGCTCAGAGAAATCAAAACATGGGTCTATTGTATTCGCTGCTGTCAACTTGCCTGTTACTCAAGTCCACAGTCTTCTTGAAAAGGTAACCAACAAGATTCTATGTTGCTAGTGAAACGCGAGATTCTGCGTGGACTGTGTTCTTAATAGATGTTTTTTTTCTTATCAGTTGGCCGCATCAAACCCAACAATGAGATCTTTTCTAGAAGGGAAGAAGAAGCGCATAGAAGAAAAACTTGAACGAGCTCACGTGACACTCGCCCACAAGAGAAGCCACGGAGTAGCAGCTGTAGCTAGATACGGCCAACACCTAAACAGAGAAGTACCCGTAGAGCTCACCGAACTCATCTTCAACGACAAGATGGCTGCGTTTACAGCCCATGTCGGATCTGTAGACGGAGAAACCATAGTCTGCAAAAACGAATGGCCACATGTTACATTGTGGACTGCAAAAGGCGTTACTGCAAAAGAGGCTAACGCTTTACCTCAGCTTTATGCAGACGGCAAGGCCAGCCGCGTAGTGATAGATCCTCCTGCCTCAGTCTCAGGTCCTCTGGAGTTTTTCTGATTCACTTAGCTTTGACATTTCTCGTGGAATGGGACAGTTATGGTAATTTTTAAAAATAATTTGTTTCCATTGTCATGAGTTTTTGAAGTTAATATATGACATTGCTGGTAGTTAATGAAACCATTAACAGTACAATTCTAGAAGTGACATATATACATGTATATTATGCAGATGATTAGCTAAATGTTGCTTGCATAGCCTAGATTTGAAGGGTGTGGTATGAATCAAGTGGGAGTAGTCTGGTGGTAAAAAAATCATCAATTTGAGATACTGCTTTCACTCGGTTGTATCATTGCCTGGTTTAATGAGTATAATGAGTTGAACTTATTGGGTCAACGTATGTCATTGTTGTTGATTTTTGGTAATCTTTTTTTCTTTACAGTAACTCCACCATGGTTTGATGGTCGGTGCTAGCATATTACATCATTAACCAGCTTATACTATGTATCGTATATGGTTACTAACCTTCTAAATATTTCAATCTGATGAAGGAGCATAGACATGGGCACATTTATCCGAACATAAGAACCAATCAAAAACGAACTAAAAACGAAGTTTTGGTTCGGATTTGGATCTTATGAATTATCCAAACGATTTGTATATTTGGAATAAAAAAACTGAATTGAGAACTGAATATGTATGTGAATTTCTATAAATAAAAATTTAATTATAACTAATTTTAAGATAGTCAAATAAATTAAAAATAATATTTATAAACCAAAATATCTAAAAATAAATTACTAGACTATTTTGAAATATTTTAAAATATCTCAATTATCTAATTTTTATCTGAAAATTATGAAAATCTAATATTTAATCTAAAAATTATTATTTTTTTAACTTGAATTAACCGAAAAATTAAAAGTAAATGAAATTTAAAATTACTTTAGATATTAGTTGGTTTTTAATTCTATTACTTAAATCGAATCGTAATAATTAATCAGAATTAAACTAAAATTTTAAAATACTTAAACGGATCATAGACCGCTAGAATTAAAGAACAAAAAAACTGAATTGGAACTGAAGCAAGAACCAAATGTACAGGACAAGACGAAAGGATCATTTGATGTTTTTATTAGTTCTTAATGAGTTGTTTTTTTTGTCAGCTAATGATGTTGTTTTGTGTATCATTTTGGATCAAACATTCAAAATAGTCAAACTTGAGCCCGAAGATATGCATGACCGACCTTAAAGGCCCAAACACAAAAGAGCGTTTACTATTGGCGGCTAAATAAGGGCATGATTGTAATTAAATATATATTAACTTAAAACCCTAACTTTCTTTCGAGTCATCCCTATGTGTATATAAACACGTATCCACTCTTTCTATCATCCACTATCTCTCGATCTTTCTTCAACCTAGCCGCTACACTGAGGTAAGCCTCTCGTCCCGCATCTACGATCTGTTTTCTTGATCTTTCTACCGATCTTAGCTGAAACAGTTTCGATCCTTCAGCTTCGATGATTCTTAGCTTTTTTGTTGATAGATCGGTTTAGATGCTTTTTAAATGTGGCTACTGCTTATTGATTGATGAATTTGACGGTGATACTGCTCTTTTAGTCATCGGATTTAATCTTGTTATGAGTCTTATGTTGACAATTGATTGTTGGTTAGATCTATCTGAAGAATCTATTTGGAATGTGTGATTCATGATCTGCATAACAATCCGATGTTACCTTCGTCTTGTGTTAAAGTCGTGGAAACTCTCGGATTATTTGCTATAGATCTCTTGAATTTCATGAATTATAGCTCGCTTAGCTCAGGGGATAGAGCGCCACAAATTTGCTGTGGTAGAAATCGGTTCGACTCCGATAGCAGCTTTGTTTTTATAAAGATGAATCTGATATTGTTTTATGTCTTGTTTTTATGAGTGAAAATAATCATAAATTGATAATATCATATATCTACTTTGTTGATCGTTTTTGTATTGTTTAATATGTGCAGATTCATTTGACAAGTAGCTATGGGTAAAGAGAAGTTTCACATCAACATTGTGGTCATTGGCCACGTCGACTCTGGAAAGTCGACCACCACTGGTCACTTGATCTACAAGCTTGGTGGTATTGACAAGCGTGTCATCGAGAGGTTCGAGAAGGAAGCTGCTGAGATGAACAAGAGGTCCTTCAAGTACGCATGGGTGTTGGACAAACTTAAGGCTGAGCGTGAGCGTGGTATCACCATTGACATTGCTCTCTGGAAGTTCGAGACCACCAAGTACTACTGCACAGTCATTGATGCTCCTGGACATCGTGATTTCATCAAGAACATGATTACTGGTACCTCCCAGGCTGATTGTGCTGTCCTCATCATTGACTCCACCACTGGTGGTTTCGAAGCTGGTATCTCTAAGGATGGTCAGACTCGTGAGCATGCTCTTCTTGCTTTCACCCTTGGTGTTAAGCAGATGATTTGCTGCTGTAACAAGGTGAACTAATTTTTTATTTTCCGTTGCTTATTGTGATTAAACCGTTATGTTTTGACGCTAACAAATGTATTGTTTGTATGTTTGTTGCAGATGGATGCGACCACCCCCAAGTACTCTAAGGCTAGGTACGATGAGATTATCAAGGAGGTGTCTTCATACCTGAAGAAGGTTGGATACAACCCTGACAAAATCCCATTCGTCCCCATTTCTGGGTTCGAGGGTGACAACATGATTGAGAGGTCCACCAACCTTGACTGGTACAAGGGACCAACTCTCCTTGAGGCTCTTGACCAGATCAACGAGCCCAAGAGGCCATCAGACAAGCCACTCCGTCTGCCACTTCAGGATGTCTACAAGATTGGTGGTATTGGAACGGTGCCAGTGGGTCGTGTTGAGACTGGTATGCTCAAGCCTGGTATGGTTGTTACCTTTGCTCCTTCAGGGTTGACCACTGAGGTTAAGTCCGTCGAGATGCACCACGAGTCTCTTGTGGAGGCTCTTCCAGGTGACAACGTGGGATTCAATGTTAAGAATGTTGCTGTCAAGGATCTCAAGCGTGGGTATGTTGCATCCAACTCCAAGGATGACCCAGCCAAGGGTGCTGCCAACTTCACTTCCCAGGTCATCATCATGAACCACCCTGGTCAGATTGGTAACGGTTACGCTCCAGTTCTCGACTGCCACACTTCCCATATTGCTGTCAAGTTCTCTGAGATCCTCACCAAGATTGACAGGCGTTCTGGTAAAGAGATTGAGAAGGAGCCCAAGTTCTTGAAGAATGGTGACGCTGGTATGGTGAAGATGACTCCAACCAAGCCCATGGTTGTTGAGACCTTCTCTGAGTACCCACCTCTTGGACGTTTCGCTGTGAGAGACATGAGGCAGACTGTTGCAGTCGGTGTCATCAAGAGCGTTGACAAGAAGGACCCAACCGGAGCCAAGGTGACCAAGGCTGCCGTCAAGAAGGGTGCCAAGTAAAGTACGTTGAGGGAAATTCTATCATCCGCAGTTGAATCAAAAGACGGTTTTAGTTTTTTTACTTTAGTTTGGTATTTGGTCGCGTGTTTGTGTTGCAGCTTTGTTTCTTCTCCGTCAGAGCTCTGTTCTCGTAACTGGGTTCTTGATCGGAGGTGGCGAAGCTACTCAGCACTCTAAGCTTCCTTTTCTTTATTTTTCTATCTTTTGCTTTCGGATTCTGAACTATTTTGGATACTCTTTTATGATGAATATGATGTCATTCCTGCGGTTATTGTCTGTCTAATGTTCTTCCGTTCTAATTCGTGAACATGATCAACCATGAGTAGTGCTCGTAAAGGTAGTTGATGATGCTATGCAGACTTTCTTGTTGTGTTACTGTTTACGACGGAGTATAATTTAATAGCAAAACAATTTAAAATAAAAACTAAGGGAAGACTTCAATATTTTACCTTCGTACTATCCCAAAGACAGAACTTTTTACGATTTTTATTCGTTTTAAAAGATAAAAAGTTGTGTTTTCAATTCAACTTTTAAATTTGTATACCGACTTTATCTATATTTATTAATACAATTACTAATGAAATTTATTGAAAATTTGGTAATTATACTAAATGAAAGTTACTTTTGGTAATATAAATTTATTCTTAAAATGTATATTCTTAAACTTTATGTGAAACCTAAAACTTCCATCTTTGTGGAACAGAGTAATAATTAGTGATAAGTAAAAGCTAACTGGTTTATTTTGTAATATTCCACTCTGATTTGTAAAGTTAATTGTAAGCAGAGTATACTAGGAAGGTAAAAATATTGCAATTTTTTAAAGAAAATGCAATACATTGTAGAAATGGAATATGTGCAATCTCTTTATGGGGTTATTAAGAAAGGTAAAGACTAGGCAGATGGAACAATAAACCAGGACAGGACACGCGGTTCAGGTCGGTTCCAACCGGTTTCAATTCATCCTGCATCCATCATGCTCTTTTCCCATTCTTGCAACGCGACCTCTGCTTTTAGTTTCTCAGGAACACAATCTGCAAGTTCAATAAAATTTGCATTTTAATTACAGTAACAGTGAGGACTTAGAGAAACGAATACTTGAGAGGATTATATGAAGTATACCCGCAAGGAACTCATATCTCTCGTCGTTACTCACTACAGATGCTGCCAATGAGAAGAAACAAAAGAAACGGGTGAAAAAGGATGTTTTATAAACAATCTTGCAGGTGTGAGAACAGATTAACACATCAAACAACAATCTTTCTAAGACTTGACACCTAAATGCACGCCACATTGCCTCAAAGTCACTGGTGTATAAGCATGGAATTCGTAATCGAAGTTAACATCTAGCTGGCACTAGTTCAGATTCCGACAACAGGCAGATAGGGAAGAGAGGAGAGAGCTTACAGAGATGTTTGTAGTGGATGAACTTCTTTTTGTCCTGGACAGAACTCTCATAAGCTTCTTCAGAAAACCGCTCAATGAACAATTCCTTCAAATTACAAAACGTTAATCAATGTACTGTAAACTCCATGAAACTCGATTTCAAATAACAAATGATGAAAACGAGAGCGAAAAGGCAAATAACATATGATTTCAACTTTCTATCACTCATATAAAGAAAACAAAAATAATTTTGAAGTTTTGATCTTTACTAGATGCTAAACATTCAACAAACAGTGGAATCTGAAACACACTCTTTATCCTAAAATACAAAATATGATACGCACTAATACTCATTCAACTGAGAGATATTAGAACTTGCTTATGTGTTTTGGAAAGTCTAAATCTACAAAAAAAAAAAAAACTAAGAGCTAAAGACCTGTGACAATCAAGCAGTAAGTATGGTTTCATCTGAATCATCTCAAAAGGCAAAGCACATGTATCAATCATTAACGTTTACTTCCCATCTAAAAGAACTCATAACCATGGCAATATGCAATACGTTGATGCCTAATTCAAACTGATTAGCAATTGAAACTCAACCTACATAAATGTCAATGCGGATTGAATGAAGCTATACCGTGGCTTTGTTGACAAGAAACACGGCGTCCTGCATGATCTGAGGAGCAGAGTTATCGCTTCTCATTATTCGCCGAATCCTATTCATCGGAAACCTAATCATCTTAGCGTCTTCCACTCCTCCGACGCCATTGCTTTTCTTCGCGTCGTCGCGTCTCGCTTCTTCCACAGAGTCGCTGCTCGAAGACTCCGAGATCTCGTGAACCTCTGGCTCCTTCTTTACAATGGCCTGTGCGTTGGTCTTCTTCTTCTTCTTCGTTTTGGAGCCGGAGCTGCTTGTATTACGAGACGGAGCTTTGGTGACGCCGCCATCGCTCTTCGGCTTCTTCTCCTGGTTCGGTTTCTTCGACGACACCATTGTTTAGAATCAGAACTGTGTTTCTCTCTTTGGCCCTTTTTGCCTGAATAAAACCAATGGACTCTTATATGGGTTTATATATTTCAACCGTGTAGGCCCATAGGCCCAGATGAAATGTTTCACTATGCTGTTTTTATTTAAGATGGATAATCAATCAACGCCAAAATTGGAATGTTCTCATAATAATCAATAGTAATATTTAAGATGGAAAGTAACATGTGGAATACTCCTTTTTCATAAAAAGTCGCACTCACACACCTTTAATACATATCAAAAAAAACATTTATTTGACCAATAATATTTAAAATAAATAATTTTTAATTAATGTATGTTCTACTTAATAGTAGATTAAAATTAAGTATAAATTACATTAAAATTCTATAATTATATTTACATGTAACAAAAATGTTTTTTAAAAGAACAGAGAGAATATAAAACTGTTTTTACAATTATTTTTAATTCTGTAAACTATTGAAAAATAGTTAAATATTTGAAAAATTGTTATAAGTCATGGACCAAAAGAGAACACAGTAATAAACAGTAGAATTAACATTATCTTGTCTCTGACGTATAATCTCGGAGAGGCGAGAGGGATTAAGATAAGGAAGGAAGGAGTAATGTTGGACGTATGAGACAGAAGAGGTGTCCAAAAACTAGACCCAACACGTGTGATCAACGACACACGTAAGACCTTAACCAGCTCTCTACTACATGACCAGTTTGGCTTTTCATAGTGTCTGGTCTTTAACTACTCCACGGCAACAACCAAAGCTGTGAAAGCGATCAACAGAACAACGGTGTGTCGTCTCGTTGTTATCATCATCATTATGGCTATCGTGGAAGAACCCATCCTTTCAAGATTGGACCGTATTGATTTCATGGTGAGGAAGCTAGAGGAGATTAAAGGAAGCTCGAGTCCATCGACACCATCGAGTGGCCGGACTCAAACATCTTCACTAGATATGTCTTCACCGAGGAGAAGCACATGGAAGCTTCAATGCCGTTCGATGGAGCAAGTGATGGAGGAGACTGAGCGTAAAGGAACGTTGTTAGAGAGACTAAACAATGTGGAGGAGCAAGTTCTTAAGCTGTGTTCACACTATGAGGAAGAGATTAAGGAGAAGAAGACAAAGAAGAAGAAGAAGAAAGGGTTGAGGAAGCTGGTTGATAAAGTTGTTGGACCTTCTTCTCCAACTAATAAACATTCCAAGAGCTTCCGTTGCTGAGAGTCATTTTACTCTTTATTCCATATCCATCATCGATGTATATTTCAACCAATACCATGTGTGAAAAGCTTTTTTCTTCTTTTTCTTTCCTGAACCAAGTAGATTCATTCAACTAGGAAAAGATGAAGGTATAACACTGAAGAATAAAAAGAATAAATGTTATTTCAAAGAGCTAAACCCAAAAATAAAAATGCAAACAATGAGACAAATACATACTTCTGCAAACATATTGCTTGCAAAATGGGAGAAGACAACATAATAAAACAACACTATGTAACAGACCTAAACTTCAACTAAACTTCTCCTAAGACTCTCTTCATTAGATTTTATAATAGTCACTAACACCTACTCTTCTTTTATACCATCTCTTCCTGCAGTGAGTTCATGAGTTTCAAACATGCAAAGACCAAACTCAAAACTGCCTCAACACTCTTTATCTTTATACTCCGGATATAACCGACTGAATCATGCTGTTGTCAAACTGATCACCTTCCTTTCTCCTCATCTCTATGATCTTCCTGTGTGAGTTTGAATGCAGAGATGGGATGAAGGTTGGGCTTGAGGCTGGCCTGTATTCAGGAACTAGACGGCCAGACCTGAACCGGACCCCACAAGCGTTGCAGAGGGTCTTTGGTCCATTGGGCCCTTCCCTCCACTGTGGAGTCTTTGTTGTCTCGCAATGAGTGCAACTCCGGACTATCCCATCATAGTTACTTGCCTCTGTGTGTCTGGTCTTGCTTTTCTTCTTGGCATATTGCTCAGATGAGTAGTAAGTCTCATGCTTACTTGGTTCAAACGGGTATCTGAACCTCAGTGTTGTGGGGCGTTTGCGCTTGCTTCTCATGCCTTTCACAGGGAAAGCCAAACTCTGAGATATTAAGTTCTGTGGTGAGAAAGAACCATCACTGCTCTCAAGTACTGACACTGGGCTTGAAGACTGGAATAGCTTTGAGACTTTGATGTCAGGAGGTGATGAAGACTGGTGGTTAGTGCTGGACTGTTTCTGCACACATGAATATTCATTAGACCTTATACTTCTTTATTATTGTTGGTTGTGAGTAATCTATAATAAGAGAATATAATGTAATAGTTGATGTAAACAAGCGTGTTGTTTTGGTAAGGGAGAACTCACCAACACGGGTACATGGGCAACCTCCTTGTTAATGCCATGAGAGGAGGTGAACTCAGAGGGGAAAGTTGTGAACAAATCCATGGGAGGAGGCTCGAGGTGTTGAAATTTGGAGTCCCAGTCTTCTACCTCGCCACCATTGGTGGTGGTGTCTTCAAGTGGAAAGTTGATATGGTTGATGAGATCATCAAAGAAACTGTCTGAGAGACCTTTGAATTCCTCCTCAGGTAACCAATTCATGCTTCCTTCCTATAATGTTGCAGAAAAAAAAAAGATAGGTTAGTGATTTTGATATGAACAATTATATGCACCAAAGGAATACAAGAGCAGCTATTTAAGAATTAATTAATTATTGAATTGATCACTTTAAAAATGTTTAATTCTGTAATATTTTAGAGGTTTCACTTAAAATTACAGTGAACAAGACTGAACATTTCTAGAGATATTTCAGAAGGAAGACAAAAAACAAAACTGTAATATCTCATTCTCCTCATACATAATAACAAAATGGAGAACATTTTTTTTTGGAGAATATTTTTAAAAGATGTAGCCAAGAGTGATATTATTTCTTCATCACTTGAGTTTTTTTAAACCACAAGAGAAAAGTGTCGGTAGCATTAACCCACACCAAACCAAAGCAACAAAGTTTTTTTTATAAATTACTTGTAACATTCTATGCAACACATAGCAAAATTAGAACACATGAAATATAACACACAAACAAGAAAAATGTATACACACGTTAAGCGGAGATAAAGAGAGACGTACGAACCTTTTTCAATATACTCTGGACTACCGAGAGAAAAAGAGTTTTAGGGATTTGCAGGTTCAACTTTGGGAGAGAAACAGAGAGAAAGAAGGGGAAGAGGATAAAAAAAAGGTAGATAGATGGGAGTTTTCAATGTCTCCTCGGTTTCTTCTTCTCTTTTCTGAGATTTTTTTTTTTATAATAAATATAACGAAAAAGAAGTAGTGGAAACTGCTTTTCTCATCTTAAAACATTTCTTAGCTTTAAAGAAAAATCTGTAATCGATTTTAGAGGAAAGTAAATAATGTATTAACGCGTCTTTTTACTTAACCTCAATATTTACCTATACTTTACTAAAACCCATTCAATTTTACAAATTAATATTTTACGGACATTTTTGAATATAAATAAGGTAACAGATCGGTCAAATCGATTCATTTGAATGGATGAGAGAGAGGAATATATGTCCGTGTAAGAAAAATAATAGAAAGATTTACTATTTTTAATTAACGTGGTAAAGATAAGTATGTTTATTTTTTTTGTTTAACGAAGATGGTAATACAGTCAAATGAATTAAATTATAGAAAAGAAAAAAAACAAAAGGGTACATAGCACATGCAAAGTCAATCAGGTGACACAAAAATACACCTTGAAGAAAGGATGGTTCGTTTCTAGATCCCATCTATTATTATTTTTATGAGTAATGATATGTTTGATTTATTTAGGAAATAAATAAGTTAGAGGAAGGGTTTATTATAAGTAATACTAATAGTAATTAGATTAATAATTAATTATTTTTTTGTCAAAAGTGAAATGGAGAGATCACCGACGACGATTATAAGACGAGAACCGAAAAATCAATCATAATTATTATGGCGTTACCTCATGGGAAAGTGGGTCCCTTGCCTAACTCTTTTGCTTCCCATCTCCCACATGATCTGTTCTTCCTATCAATTATTATTTTTATCATATGTATCATATCATATGATATTTGATAATTCATGTCTAAAACAATATACACATAAAAATATCACGATATTTGTTTTCCTTTTTTTTTTTTTGCTTGAAATTATTTTCCTTTTCTTAACATCCATATTTTCTTCTATTTAAGATCTTGATTTTTTCATAATGTAACCCACTAACCCTGCATATCATGTGGGGTATTATTTTCTGTATTTTTATACGATATTATTTATTTATTTGTACGTAGACAGTAGTAGAGTTTGTCCGTGACAAACAGTACAGTCAATTCAAACTAGTAAAAAAAAAAATATAGTAACGAGTACTTTGCAAAATGGGAAATCTAGTGTAAAACTATCTTAATATATATATATATATATATATATATATATATATATATATTTTTAAAAAAGATATATTAAGATATAATGGCTGAAAAAAGAAGAAAGATATTATTTATTTACTGTTTTGTGTTAGATTTTGATTCATTATTTTTATGTGTTCTATTTTGTTATGGTTATTTATAATATTAATATTGTTGATCTACAATTATTAAAACAAAAATACTAATTATAAATATATAATATTTTTTTTTTGGTTGTAAAATCAAAGCATCAAATAAAACCCGTGGAAATAGAACATACGACTACAATAAGTTTATGGGCCGAGAATAATTGAATGGGCCTAAGAGACCCGACCCAGCCCGGCGACACAGAGCAGATTCTGACCTATCTCGGAAACCTTTTTCTTTGCCTTGCCAGTAACGTCAGCAACCCTAATTCCCAATCCGTAGTCGTAAAAAGATGACGAGGGGATCCATCTTTGCTAAGGTTGGCGAATAGAAACAGATCGTTCATCTGATTTCTTTTGTTTTTCGATAATCGTTCATTGAGGATTTTATATTTCGTTAACGATACAAAAAAAAAAAACATTTTGCAGTTATGGGGGTTATGGGTAAGAACTCCTTCTTTTCCTCATTTATTAGCTTAGATGTTAGCTTGCGATTACTGAGGATTGTTGTTTTATGTGTTAAATCCGCTGTGGCCGGGGCTCGAACTCGTGATGACGGGCATCTCAGCTGAGGTTCCTTTACCACCAGACCACGATAACTGGTTGTGCGGGGAATTGTTGTTGAAGGGATAATAGGCTACTTTGGATACGAGCTTGGTAAATTAATTTATGTTGTGGAGAATTTGGTAGTAGTTTTTTTTTTTAATTTATTTTAACAAGAGAGATTAATTAATCCTTTGTTCAGGTACCAAACTTTTCTCCCGAGCCACTATAGTAGGACGATATGAACGCATATTGGAGCAATCGAGGGATGTCACCAAAACGTATGAAGGAACTTTAAGGTTTTTGGATAAGATTGAAAAAGAGCTAGAGCTATTGGACGAGACATATAACAAGGGGTTGGAGTATCCGAGAGCTTCAAAGTAGTGTCTTTGTATTTCAAAACTTTCAAGAAAGCCTTGTCTTTGTTATGTTCAAGGATCATCTTTTTATCTTCTGGTGATGGGTCCAAACAAATCCACTTCTTAAATAGGTTTTGCCAAAAAAAATATTACAAACTTTCGTTATTAAGGATAAATAAAACACAAACATGATCCAGAACACAAAAAGAGCTACTACAGAAATATTTAGGGTTTAAGCGCTTTTTAAAGAATTCTGGGATGAATTAAATTACAAGTTTGAGGATGAAAGAAACAATCGTGCAACCACCCTAGTTAGGTCAAGCCGGACTAGGTAGCGATCCTCTACAGCGGAGAGAGTCCGAAGACAATCGAAGCCGTTAATAACACGGTTATGATTCATCAACCAGGGTTTGAGGGCTGTCTCCTTAGAAATCAAGGATACAGAAGTACGAGCCTATAGAACAGATCCTGTTCAAGTAAGATCGTGTCCACTCATGCTTTCTAAACATATATAAACAAGCGAGTTCTTCTTTGCGTTTCCGATGTGGGACTCTTGTTTCTCCTCTTATTAGCTTCTCGGATCAAAGTTTATTTCATTTCTTAATTGAACCAAATCTGTCGGGTTTTAAATAAAAATCTGGTACATTTTTGTCAATTCAATTCTGGTACGTTTTTGAAAAGGGGTTCAATTCTAAGGATGTTTACTTAAATAAAATTTGCTTAGAAACGTAGACGTATCTGATGGATCCTATACCTACCCTCACACTCACTTGATCACGGAAACGAAAGCTTCATTTACAGACAGGGTAAGAAGACGATTTGATGATGGCCCCAATCATCATTAACCGACTAATTTTTCAGTATTATAGGGAATTTACTTTTTTTATATGCAACTCTAAACCAACTATTATACGCTAAACATCAGAAGATTTAGATCACTCGTCATCAGAGAGACAGACCACATCATTGCTCCTCTGCAATCCACTCCCTAGGTTCTGTTGTTGTTCTTGCTGCTGCTGCTGCAATAACGCAGTTGAATATGTTGAAGTGTTGGAGATGAGAGGCTGTCTTGGCTGAGGCATTGTGCAGTACGTGGACAGGTCTGATAGGCGAGAAACTGAAGGAGCCGAAGTAGTATGATTCCTCGGTGCGCTCAGTTGTGTTGCTCTCTGTGCTAGCTGCTGGATTCTACCTGGAGCAGAAGAAAGAAAGAAAAAAGGGTGTTACTATGACTTCATAACTTTATATCTTAAAACCAATTATGCTCTATTATTCGAACACTTGCCCCTTGGAGCTGCTGAGGAATGAGAGGAGATCCTGCTCGTACATTTAGATAAGAACGCACTCGACAACAGCTTGTTCATTATAACAAGATTCTTCCTTGTCTGTATCTTCGTCGTTCTGGCTGCATGTTCGGCTTGTATCTCACGAAACTTTCTCTGATATTCTTCTTGTATTTCAGCTATCCTCCTCTCGAATTTAGCTTTTGAGTCTGCTTTCTGCTCACAAACAATTTAAGATTCAGTAAACATTGAGAAAAAAAGGAACCAAATCTAGAGGGAACCAAATCTAGAGGTAACTGACAAGAGCTAACCTTTTCTTCACAGGTCTTCTTTGTGATCTCTGATTGTCGTCGCAGCTTCTCCAGTTCATGCTGAAATGGGTCACTGAACACAGGGAAAGGTATTTGGGGAACAGGTTGAATGAGACTCTGTCCCGTAGTAGCCGTAGCATTGTTAAGAAGTGATGGAACAGGAGCTGTTACACCTGGTGAAGACTCCACAACACCTTCGTGGACAAGGGGTGCAACGTTATCTGTGCAAAGGGCATTATCAGATTGTTAGCTGTTTGGCAAACTTATACTGAATTGCACAAGGGTAGTTACCGACCAGTTTCTACTGCATCTGACACTATTGTAATAGTTTGGCCCTCAGTGTTTTCTGCTAGGTCAGCCTGAGTTTCAACCAATGGAGATGGCAGAGAGCATGCACCCTGTGCGTCCATTAGTTCCTGCATCAAATCCAGAACGAACATTACAAAGTTGTCATACTTTCTGACAACAGAAGAGAAAGTCTTAAGTTGCGACAATAAGTACCTGATCTGATACTGCGCCTGGACTAGCTATGTGGGGCTCAGCTGATACGCTGATATTTTGTCTCTCAATATTTGCGCCTGGATCAGGCTGATTTCCAGCTGGCGAAGATGGGGAAGGACATGCAGCTTGATCCCCCTGTCCAGAGAGTCAAATTTTAAACAGATATGAGACCTAATCAATAACCACACTTCCCTGCTCTTTCAACGGGAAACTCAGGATAACATTACAACAGCTAGATAACAATAAACCCGCAAAAGATAATAGTCTTCAAGAGGGACCTGCTCTGATGCAGCACAACCACCAGTCTCTAATGTCTCTGATCCAGCTGGATGAGATTCAACTATTTCTTCAATATTTTTGCCCTGAATGTTTGCTGCTGGGTCAGACTGCTGTCCAGCCGGAGAAGAAAGCTCAGCAGATCCAGCTGGCTGAGGCTCAATTGCTGTTTCAATATTGTTGCCCTGAATGTTTACTGCTGCGTCAGATTGCTGTCCAGCCAGTGAAAAAGGCATAGAAGATTCAGCTGGCTGAGGCCCAATTGCTGTTTCAATATTGTTGCCCTGAATGGTTGCTGCTGGGTCAGATTGCTGTCCAGCCGGTGAAGAGGGCAGAGAAGATTCAGCTGGCTGAGGCTCAATTACTGTTTCAATATTGTTGCCCTGAATGTTTACTGCTAAGTCAGGTTGCTTTCCACCCGGTGAAGAAGGCATAGAAGATTCAGCTGGCCGAGGCTCAGTTGTTGCTTCAATATTTTTTCCCTGAATGTTTGCTGCTAAGTCAGGTTGCTTTCCACCCGCTGAAGAAGACATAGGAGATCCCGCTGCCTGAGCCACAATTGCTGATTCAATGTTTTGGCCCTGGAAGTTTTCTGCTAGATCAGGTTGCTGTCCTCCCGGTGAAGAAGGCACATGACATATCTCGTGATCCACCTGTCCAGAAACGTCAATTTATTAAGAAAAAGTGCATTTGATCGGCAACAATTCGGCGCCAGCTGTTTTAGCAGGATAGCAAGAATAAGCATAATAACGATTAAATGAATAAACCTGATCAGATTCAGAAGAGCCCCTAGTCTTTACCAAAGACGCAGGGTGTGGTATATGCAATGCTATCTCGTCAGGAATCTCCTTGTCATGAGAACAAGCTTCCTCATTCTGCTGTTCCAAAATGTTGTCCGCATGACCTGTTCTATCATTTTCTATTGAAACCAAAGCCTCCTCTCTATTCAAAGAAGAGTCGAGAGAGGCAGACTCTGACCCCCTTGAGGGAACATCTTCATCTGGTGTCGCTGATGTCACTCTGTCACGAATTTGGTATTCTGACAACTGCACGTTCAAGGCTGCAAATTCCTCTTGACAGCCAGCAGGATTCAAAATCTCAGGCGCAGTGATCGAAGGGTGCTCATCGGGCTGGCTCTTTGTAGCCACATTCTCTGTAGGCTGTTCACGAGACAAGGTAGAGTCATACATCGCCTCATCATTTCTTGAAGCCACCATTTCATGAACTTGTTGAGTGATGCCACCAGACATGGTTCTTAATATGGTTTCTGCTTCTGGCACTTGATTTCCCTTGGAAGCCATGCAATTCGTTTCAGCGTAAGTAGCCTCACCACTGGCATCATTGCAAGTTTGTACATCAGGAGCATTTTTGGAAGTGTTTGATGAGCATAATCCACTAAAATGCTTGTTGTTGCCACTTTGAATGGGAGCACCATTTCTTAATTCAGCTAGTGCCCATTTCTCTATCCGACTAATCCAACAGGCTTCATCCTCAGCCAACTTCTTCTTTGCAGCCTCGTATATTTGCTCTAGACTTTCAAGGCACTTATCCAACTCTCCTTTGAGATCATTAAACTTTCTTTCAAAAGTATATTCCAGCCGTTGGAGAGCATCCTGTAAGCTCTGAGTACTTATACCTAAATAGGTGACACGAATAAATGATGCTTCCACCTTTTTACAAGTTTGAAGTTCCTGCTTCTTGTCAGCATTCCTATTCATCAGGTCCATCTTGTTTTCCTCGTGGGTTTGTACAAGCTTATGCAGGTTCTTACTGCATTTCTTTTTGATGTCGCTAATAGTCTTTTCAACATCCTTTGTTACTGAGCTATAGTGACTACCTCTCTTCTCAGCCATGCATTCTTCACCCTTTTCCTGGAAACCTTGTGTGCGCCCCACGAATAGACTCTTCATGCAGTACAAAAAAGAATAGATATAATCTACCTCTTCTCTAGAGCAACTGAAACCTAATTCCGATTTTGCGCGGACCAGAGATTCTTCACGGTTAAACTTTTGCTTTACGAACGAGACTGCAATCCAAATCTGAAAGTGCATTATTAAGAACGTATTCAGCATGTGACTATTCATAAATTACGCAACAATCAAAGGCCTTATGTTGCAAATCATGAATTTTGTTAGATATTAGTAGCTAGCCCAATTCGAGCAATTAATGGAAGTTTTTATCCTATGATTGGAAAGTTAAAACTTGTAATACATTCCCACCAAAGCAGTGATGCCACAGATGATCTTTTATAAATAAGGCAGATGATGAAGAAAACAATGCATAAACTAAGGAAGTGAATGCTGTCATACCAAGGCTATTTGGAAGGCCTGCAATATTGTAGCTGGCTCTTTGCAGACATGGTGGTTTTCAATAATATATTCAATAAATTTTTCAACCATGCGTGCCAAATTTTCCTGAAAACGAAATGATATGTCAACCAATTAGCAGATATACCTTTAGTACAAGTTTGATAGACGGTGCACCGAGACGATCACAGAAGCATTCAGTATGGACACGGCAGGAGACACATCTATTAGCCAATATACGAAGATATAAAACTCCAAAATAACAGTACTGTATACATAAAACTTATAGCATTAGTCAATATATCAGATTCTATAACACCAGCAAAACATATAAACTTTTTGATCCGCCAGGTACTGAGGCCAAAAGTTATATCACTATCTCCCATGAACGGATCATGCAAAGGAGACAGTCTTTCTTAGCTATGAAAAACATGGGGAAAATGACTACCTAGTGTTTTGTCCAGAAGTTCCTCCATTTTTAACAGAACATTAGCAACGAGCCACATATGATAGAAGCAATATAGTTGAACACTAAAAATTCCATTTGGCTCTAACATGAAATGAGGTAACAATTCCAGTAACAATCTACATATGCAAAAGCTAAAATAAGTTGAGCAGGCGAAAAAGCCACTTACTGAAAGATGCAAAACTTGGCAAAGTTTTGCTATCTGCGGCTTTAATACAGCATGGAGAATCTTCTGTGATTCGCCCGGAGTTTGCCTCCAATTAATGCCAGCTAACATATCCTCTGGGATTCCAGATATAAAACCGCCCACAGAATACAAGCCACTAGCATCTTTTCCATGTAATGCATCGTTGGTACCACAAGCAGATCCACATGGTGACTGGCGTGTTGTGACTTTTGGTGACTCCAAATCCCCTGAAAAATAGATAGTAAGCAAAGTAATTGCAAAATTCAATGAACACTAGAGTTATAGGGGAAGGAAGTGAACTATTTTACCCATGTGATCCTTCCCAGAGGCTTTTCTTTCATCGTAAACAACTGTGACATCATCTGAAGCCTTCTTTTTCTTCTTTGTATTTTTTCCATTGTCAAGTTTGGCAGTCTCTTCAGAGACCTGAAGATGCCGTACTCTTTTTCGACTCCTTTGCGCTGTATCTGAATAATATTTCCACTTAGGATTCTTTCCATCCAACAGCTTCGCCCAAAATGTATTTGGACTAACTTCATCTGACAGCTCGATATATTTTTCACCAAACAGAGTAGAAGCAGTGCTGTAAGTTCCCTGGGCATGCTTGGCTTCTAAAAGTAGACACAGCTTGCCTACATTTCCTTCTCCTACCCTGGAAGAGAGTATGGACGAGAATTCACGAATCACGTCGCCCCTAATAGATTGTTCTAATGGACCTCCTGAATCTGGTGGTTGACTGCCATGGAAGTGATCCAGCTTCTCAAATAAATATGAAGCCCCCCACATGAGCAGTGCATGTGTGAGAGGACGGTTTAGGTTATCCAGAGACTTTTTTTGCCTAGCCAGAATCAGGGATTTTTCTTCCACTGTAAATATTGAGTACAACCGGAATAGTGTAGTTCTTTCAGAGTATGATTCAATCTTGATCTTCTCTAAGAGCTTAACATCATGCGATGTATTCAAGCTGCTTCCAAAAAGAATCAAAGCCTCAGCCCGCAAGAGTTTAATGCTTTGACTGCAGGCACGTGTTTCCAAAAGCAGAATAAAACATTCACTCTCCTTGTTGAAATTGTTTATAGCGTTCTTCGTTGAGTGACAAACCCCATGCTCATACGATTTTTGACCAAATCTTTGACCCACAAAATCGTCGAGAATATTCGCAAGCAGAAGCCCCTCAGGGCTCTGTGTTGCCTGTTGAACAAAATATGAAAAGTTATTCAAACAAACATGAGGCACATATATCGATAAAAAAAGAGGAGGAAACATTTCAACTCAGCATTTCTCATAGTGCCAACTGATTACTGAAGGCTCCTTTACAGGTCATGATCAGAAACATACTTCAGCACAAGACAGAATTGCATTCTTAAAAGCAAATACCAGGACAATATATATACATACTAAAAAAAAATGCAGCAAGGGACGTATTTATGACAAACAAAGAAGTATTCTCATTCATAAATAATGGAAATGCACCTGGTAGAAGACAACTGCTTTTAAACCCTTTGTTTTTATCTGAGTAAGCATTGCATCAAGTAGGTGAAGTTTCCCGCTTGCTTTGACTTCTACATCAACGAGTTCATGCAACTCCAGATTCTTGGTGAGCAATTGTTTCAAATATGCATCCATAACATATGGGTGGTCACAGGTCTGTCAACAAAATTGCAAACACACGAAGAAGGTAGTTAATATCTCCACAAATTAACATACAGAAAGAGGCTTTGGGAAAACGTGATGCTGAGAGCAGTAGATATCTAAGCAAATCCTAAACTGTCTTAGTTACATTTCAAGTTCTATGTGTTACGGAGCAGCTTAAAACAAATAGACCAGAACTTTTCCTAACAAAAATACAAACATAAAGACAACACCTGTGTGACAACTTCTTAGGAGCATTGCACATAATACTTTTCTTTTTAACAGCAGTGCAGTGAACACTTAATCTATATAATATATATATATATATCTTTTATCTTATCGCCATCATAAACTGGGAATTTAACGCAGAAGAATAAAACAAATAAACTTACTTTCCTTACAGAAGTGAGAGTTTCTTCGAGAGCTCCAACAGGATCATTCCTCGACAGCGAAGAAAGAGATATATATTTGGAGAAGAGAGTCCGACAGTATTGCTCTATCTGTACATCTGATAGCTGCACTGGAACCCAATACTCTGGGTACACCGATGGCAATTTGGGGTCATATGGTTTATCTTGTCGCGTATCATGCCTGTTCTCCCCATTGTCTCTGATTGAAGCGGGTCCAGATTCCTTCATATCATAATGCAATTCAGAACAGAATTTGCAGTTTCCAAGTAAAAGCAAATTTGACAGGCCAATGTTAAACGGGTGTCCAAAGTAAAGCAAGAAGAAACCAACCTGTGCCAAGTGATCAGGTTCTTGAACTGGCTGAGCAATGCAGGAGGAAACACGCAGATTTTCAAAATCATGACTGACCCTTCAAATTTGTTTTAAAACTAAAATTACAATCTAGAACATATCGGTACATCATTCAATTATAAAAGCAATCGCCAGATCGTTTCAAAAAGAGACAAGAGTCAAAAATTCTTACTTTTTTTTTCCTTTTTGACATGTGCCCCGACTTTCAGGTTGATTATTATTTGTGCATCCGGATGGAGATGGAATAACCCCATCAGAACTCATAATGTGCTCATCTGCCTTTGCACATGCATCCATCACAATTTCTGCAGTGTCCCTTTTTCTTTTCAGAGGCAAATCTATGTCGGTTTCTAATCTAGTTTCACTGAGACCTATAACACTGTCATCCCCAACCATGGGGGATGAATCAAGCACCATGTTTTCTGTATCCCTAGCTAGCTTCACAGCAAAATCGGAGCCCTTGTCTAAACTAGCTTCGCCAACTAGGAGCGCTTTAGATTCTGAATTCACATGTAGGGAACTGTTATCGTCTCTAGCATCATCATTTCCTGCAGGAACTCGGCGAGAACAACCAACCACTACTAGTTCTTCATCAATTGAAGAAACATAAGCTTTCTCCTTGAGATGCCCTCTAAACAACGCCCTGTAACTCCGGCCTGACATTCTAGGCTCCTGTTTCTTCACTTCCCCTGTCAAATCTTCGATGTTATCTATCGCTTTGCCCACAACATCCGTTGATGAAGTGTCAGCATTCCTGCCAGACTTACCAGATGAAACACTCTTTCCCTTATTAGACCTTCTCAAAGGACTTGCTTTGCGTTTCTTAGACATTTTTGAAACGGAAACAGGTGAAGGAGTCCGTCTCTCTGACTTTGCGGTACTACAAGTCGGAGTTGTTGGCTTCGTAGAAGTAGACGATGTTCCCCGGGATGACCTCCTCAAACTCAAACCAGAAGTTTCTTTTTCTGCCTCTGCAGAGGCAGAAGCTACAGCTAGAGACCTAGTGCAAACGGTCCTTCCCGTTGAACCATTCCTCTCGTCTTTCTTCATCTCATCTAAAACCACACTTAACAGAAACACAGAGGATAAAAAAGGTCAAATCTTTTCACACCGAGAGACTACAAAAAAACTTTCTAAATGTGTTGCATGTAAACACAAAACCTAGAATCTCACCACAAAGCCAAAATCTCTAGAAGCCCTAAAATCGTTCGATCGAGAACTTAATTTAGCGATTCATATCCCAACGTAGAAACGAAGCGTACCTGCACGAGAGAAGAGGAACGAGCAAGATCTCCGGTAGAAATCGTCGACGAAATCGCTTTCCTCGAGCTCTGCGCAACCTTCACGGTGGAGGGACACACGCACACTCTCTCTTCTTCTCGCGCTTTTATGGCAATGATATGTCATTTTATTCCGCGGTAATTAAATGTCAGTTAAATGTTTCAACTTTTTTCTTCACCGTTACTACACTTAAATGATGATGATTCAAATTAAAACATAAATTATATCGTTACACCGTTACCTAAAATATTTTTACTACCGCCAAAATGATTTAGCTTCCATTGTGTTTCGGAGGATTTAAACATGTACAAAATGATAACTTTAGTATTGGAATTTTAAAATATTAATGAAAAATATGCATTAAAGACCCGAAATTTCTTTGATAAGAATCCAGCATCATTCCTAAGGACTCAGCAAGAAACCACACTGCTGAAACTTGTTGCTTCTAAAGCTGCCCTTCTCGATCAACAATGATCGCTTTCATCTGCGTCTGAAACTACGTGGGCCTTATTTGGCTTTTCGTTTTACGAATATTTTAGCTCATGTTGGGTTTTCTTTTGGGCCAAAGTAACAATTCAAAATGTTGAGCGGGACGTACGATTAGAAATCTAGGGGTATTGGTCGTTTTCGATACTGAAGAACAGTAACTGGTGAAACCATTATTTTAATGTAAATATGAAGAACTAGAGATCAGTAAAAAGTTTTGAATGTGTCTTCATTAGTTAAACTCTTGGTCTGTATAAGTGAACCACGCGCTTGTTGTATCAACCATACGTAAATGTCCACATACAACGATGTTTGGTATAATTAACGTATCTCAAAACACTGGTCATATTATCATATATTCATATATGCAACATTTGACTAGAACGTACGTTATAATTTGTAAAGTTAACTACACTTGGATAGTTGGATGGTTAGATTTAAATGTACTTTAACGTCTTGTATATTTGAGAGTCAGCGAAGCCGTCGATATCTGAAATGGAGAACATGATACGAAAAGTCTAATGGTACGTCATCATCAAATATCTGAATTATTGTGTGTTGCCAGGATTTGATAAGTCTGCAGACCACGATGCAGGTCAATGAAGCCATCATCACAATATTAACAGCTAATTAAACAATGTCTGAATAGTTTGTTTGAGTTGTATTTTCATCTATCTGAATAATTTTTTTTAATACAGATACATGTTACACCTTATAAATATAATTTACTTAAAGGTGCTGAGCTCATCAGTATAGTTGACTTTACAGTTTTTCATATTTCGACAAAGATTTTCTCTTTGTTTCTCATATCCAAACTTGTTGGACATAGACGTCAGCAATATTGAATGATAAAGTTACATATTAAATTTTTTTTAACTCTTATAGTTTCACAAACTTTTGAGAAATTCAGATAAACTAGCTGTTACGAGTCTTACGATAAACCTTAAAGAGCGATACACTTCAATCAAAAAGAGCTTTTAATTAAAAAAGGCTCGGCGCAAACATACACAACAAATTCAAGAAAGACAAAACGCAATATGAAGAAAGAAATAGATACTTATTTTCCCATTGTTTGTTTCCATTTTACATTAAGTAAAATTATTGATTTTAATCTTGGAATGATCAAGCATTGTTGGGTGTGTTCTGAGGCGGTGTAGCAGAGCGGCTACGAGGGCCACCCTCAGACTTGGCGTTCTCGGCGAACCTGAGACTTCCTTGATGCAAGTTCTTCTGCTTCTCCTGATCATTCCACTCCGAACCATAATAGTGCTCCTCGGTACCTTTCACTGGATCACTAGAAGGAGGCAAGAACATGCTTCCCCACTGAGGAAAGTGGATTAAGGTCACAGGCAACGTGCAAGCAACTATCATAACTCCCATCCACGTTAGCCCTTGTTCAGTTGTGAAGCGTGAGGTAGAGAAGAAGATGAGTTGTGTGAGTCCTGACCCAAAGTTTCCTCCAGCCCCAGTTAGACCCGAGATGATGCCTAGGGCTCGCCTGGAGACAAAAGGTACGATTGCAAAGGTGGCTCCACAAGCGGCTTGTGCTCCTAAAGAGAAGAGGATCATAGCTACAACTGCAGTAACGAGAGTGTTGGCTCGGCCGAGCCACACGCAGAAGAGACCACCTGCCGTCTGAATGATCCACAACGCCCACAAGCGCCCTCTCATACCGAAGTACTTGGCTGCAAGGTCAGATGCATAGCCTCCTGCTGGACGAGCAAAGAAGTTGGCCATTCCGAAAGATGCTGCTATGATTCCAGCTGTGTGAAGCTTCAAGTGAAACCTGAACATACCATAAACATATATTTAGGTTGGAAGTCAATCTAGCTTAACATGGTATCAGAGCCCATATCCTAAATACTTTAAACTCTAAATTAATATAATCTTTCATCATCGGATTAGGGTCAATTTACTTATCACTAATTAGTTTTAAGTTGGAATCACATAATAAAGTTTGAATCTAACAATTTACTATGCTAATCACTCTTAATAATATGAAAAGTCTTTTATTACATCTTCAATAGCGATCAAAAGCAAACCTGTCAAAGAAGTATTCGGCGATAACATTGTCAGTGCTCAACTCAACTCCCATGGAGTATCCATAGAGTAGAACAAAGATCCAAGTCCTGTAGTTTGTGACGGCGTACCACATAATCTACACCATTTATACAAAATCAAGGGTTATTACTTAACACGTCTAACTCGCTAAGATGACATGTTAATTCATGTGTGATATGTGTAGATATATACCTTTCCGAATTTGTCTTTGGCAACTTCTCCCTTTTTCTCCAAGGCACTTCGGTTACCATCTGGCAAATCTTGACCTAGATTGAGTACCAAGACTCCCATGATGATGTGCAACCAACCAGGGACGAAGAAGGCAAGCCTCCAGGCTGTGAACGCTGTTGCACCACAACGCCTAATGATTTCATACACAATAGGCATGAGCAACTGCGTTACACCACCACCCATGTTTCCCCACCCGGCGGCTGTCCCGTTCACCAGACCGATGATTTGACTGTTGAACATAGTACTCATCCAATATTGACAAGACACAAACGTCGCTAGACAGAACCCAATCATGAACCTCACCGTTATGAACCCTCCCGCGTCACTCACGAAGCTCATTGAGAACACCGTTGGTGCGGAAAGCATCACAAGAAATGCACATCCGTAACGAGGACCGAGAAGATCACACACTGCTCCCATCACCAGCCTAGAGAAGATACTCCCAGAGACAGACGCAACTCCAGCGTTTCCAATGTCTTGTTTTGTGAGGTTGAGATTCTCCCTGATGATGGGGACAAGTGGTGCAGCCGCGAACGTCGAGACAAAACATGTGGAGAAAGAGATCCACGAGAGATGGAACGTTCTCATGTGAGGCTTGGCAAAGGAAAAGAGCTTGAAAACCGTTGCCTTATGCTCCGAGTCCACCGGCAAGTCGAACTTTGCTGTCTTGTCGGTTGGGACAATCGGTGAAGCCACCGAGAAAGCAAACGTTTGTTCTCTACCGGTCACTCCATGCATGGAGCTTCCCGGCTCACCAGTAGAATCACCCATTGATGCAAAATATAAAGTTCTTTCACAAGAATGTGATATGATTCAAGTTTTTGTTTTGATTCATGTCTGGAGATCACACTAGGGCTTATATAGGATTCGTAGCGTGGACTATTTGGAAAATGCATTCTTTGGAGATTCTCAACGGTTACCCTAATTATTTTTATTTTTTTCACGACAACATTTTTTAAGTATTATTTGGAGGAATCTATTGCATCTTCCTAGTCTCTCGCTTATCCCAAAGGTTGCCTAAATTCTCAAGTGACAACTCTACCCTTCTATATTCTAGCTCCTGGTTCATAGGTCTGTGTATTTAAGTTATTGGTTATCGAAAAGAATTTGACAAAAACCAAAAATATAGACATTACTAATTATCACAACTTCACAGCCTAATATATATATGTGATGTAGAAACGTAAAATTCATGAATATAATTAAGGTCGAAATGATAAGACGTCGATAGACCTAGCTTTGGTCTCTCCATTAGCGAAAAAATCTATCAGATAATTGCATTGTTAGCTTGATCTAGCTACCATATATGGAGAATTTTCCGTGTGATATATTCTTTCCATTTTATAAATAAATATCGTTGTAGAGCTTTATCTCTTTTTTGTAAAGCAATGTTTAAAACTATATCATAGTTTTCTTTCACCTTTATATTTCAGAGACAATACACTACCTTTTTTTTTGGAAAACGATGTATTAATAATAATTATAAGTACGACAATTTTAATGCTTTTTAATCTATGTAAAAGCTTTTAAAACAACATTTTCTATTAATTGGATAGTATATGTTATGTGGTCTTTGGTATTTTGGTCTCACAACGCTTAGTGGATCTGAATTTATACGTTTTCGATTTTGAATCCTAACACTTCAATACGTATAGTGAATTTGAAGACTTTCTAGTTTCTACGCCAGTGGTTCCACACACGTTTCCACTAAAAAAATTATTCACTTGTTTCGTTGACTACTTTGTTTCAGTTTTGCTTTTAACCTTAAATTTTCACTCTTTTCTCGATCGGAACGAGTGCAAGGGGTTGCTTTTTCAGAACTAGGATCTCAAATAGTAATTATCTATAAATATTTGAAAAGGCTTCAACCTCGCTTTCATGCATACTGATCAAATAGTAATTATCTATAAACCAGCTATTCTTTTATTCGCCAATAACCATTGCCAACTAGCCAGCTTGATCATTGGCATCATGTTACTCATTAAATTAACATTTATAATCATTCGAAAGTGATGTCATTTTAGTTCCTCTATTATTCAGTTAGACTATAATCTTAATAATTTCTTTGGGGCATCAGTGTAATTCTCCATATCGTATAAGTATCAAGGATACGAATAATTATATGATTTAGTGAATAGACTAATATAATTGCTGTTTTATCGGACGGTCGAGTTTATTGTGGCCTTAGCTGCATATAAGTTGTCTCTTAAAACTCCAAACGATCGCTTTATAACGTCAACAAACTTATTATATATCTTCCAAATATAATAGTATTATACTGGAAAATTGGATACGTATGGTTTGTGATTATATACCACTACATACATGTATGTAATCCTATTTGATTGGCATTAGCAGTTTTACATGTCCACCATCAGACTAAACATAGAATTAATCACATTTGAACAATATGTTAACCAGTTAAATTAACGTAATTTAACAAATAATAGGACAAAAACTCATAAATATGTGGCGTAATTTAACTACGATAAAGACCTTTAAAAAAAAAAAAAATTCTAACAAAATTTTTGAATAATATTTACATAAAATAAAATAGATTTTTGGTTTAATATGTAATTGATGTCAAATTGCCTATGGCGAATTGATAGGTAGATATGCGTATATATATACATTGTGATTTTAACTAAAATTATATTATAAGTACTTGTAAATGACAAGGAGCTGCATGTATGTATCGTCCATCAAGTTGCCGACTTGCCGTACCATAGTCGTGGTACTTGTATAAGCCAATCTTGGTGACGTGTCCAATGCTTCCTGTCTCGAGGCTTGTTGAGGTTTGAGAGAAGACAAAAGTTTCGCTTTCTAAATTTGACAAGTCAACTTATTGGTGACGCCATCACTGCTATATACATATAGTAAGAAGGTGTGTGAGTTTACTTTCAATTTGATTATATAATAAAAATAAGAGTCAAAATAGCATTTAAAGTTTGGAAACGCCGGGGCAGATTTAGAATCTTGGAACTATATATATAGTTTGGTTATTAGATTGGTTGGTTTATTGGTACAATACGCTAAGTTATATATACGTCAAAGTTACCATTTCAATCCAATGTTGTTTAATTTGTTTAACGTAATGACAACGTGATGTAAATAAAAGAACGTAATGACAAGAAAACGTCATTACGTTCATATATTTGATTACTTACAAATTAAGCCTAATTAAAAAAAAGATGTCCATAAAAGCTTTGCGGCAAGACATACTGATAAACTCATCATAGACACAATCAATCACCGTATCTCTTTTCTTGAAAACATGATTTTAATACGTGGGATCCGTGAACAGTGCAAAAAATAATTTTTAAAATTATGAAATAAGAACTGATTTTAGAAGTTTTTTTGCATTATTTACGGGTTCCACTGACACATGACGGCCCACAACTGATGTATTTTTTATTTTTTATTTTTTTAGTTCAGACCAAAAAAAAAATTTAAGAAACTTTTTAAAAATTTCAGGGATAATCATGGTCTTAAGTTTTGAATTAAAAACCGCTCAGTACAAACAAACAAAAGAAATTCAAGAAAGAAAGAAAAACAAAACAAAAAGCAAAACCCAATAAAAGCATATGAAAACAATGTGTGTTTTATTTTCCCACAGTTTTTTTCCATTACACACAAATGAAACCACTGATTGATCAAACAGTGATGGTTGAACTGACGCTGCGGCCACCCTCAGACATGGCGTTCTTGGCAAACGCGACGCTGCCAAGATGCATGTTCTTCTGCTTCTCTTCCTCACTCCACTCAGAAACATAATAGTACTCAGCCGTACCTTTCACAGGATCCGTAGAAGGAGGACAGAACATGCTTCCCCATTGAGGAAAATGGATAAAGAGCACAGGCAACGTGCAAGCGACTATCATCACTCCCATCCACGTTAGCCCTTGTTCAGTTGTGAACTGTGAGGTTGAGAAAAAGATAAGCTGTGTTAGTCCTGATCCAAAGTTCCCTCCAGCTCCGGTTAGTCCCGATATAATGCCTAGGGATCGCCGGGAGACAAAGGGAACGATTGCAAAGGTGGCTCCGCAAGCGGCTTGTGCTCCTAAAGAGAAAAGGATCATAGCTACAATAGCAGTGATGAGGGTGTTGGCGAGGCCGAGCCACACACAGAAGAGACCACCTGCTGTCTGAATGATCCACAGCGCCCACAACCTTCCTCTCATACCGAAGTACTTAGCTGCTATGTCAGATGCATAGCCTCCTGCTGGACGAGCGAAGAAATTTGCCATTCCGAAAGATGCTGCTATGATTCCAGCTGTGTGAAGCTTCAAGTGGAACCTAAACAAACAATGTATATTGTTATAAATAAAACACGAAATCAATCATGAAAAAAACAAGAAAACTTAGAGAGAATTTCTATATTGATTATGTTAATAATTAATAGACAATTTTCTTAAATAACATATTTTTAAGTTTTTATCACAAAATAGCCAAAAAATGACCAAAATAATTTAATTTTGTTTTAAAAATTTTCATATTTTTTTAATTTGTAATTGTACTCCAAGCCCCACTCATTTAACTCTAAATCCTAAATTTATATTAGTTAATCCTAAGAGTAAAAAAATTTATTTGCCTCTTAAATGAAATTTTTTTTTTCTTGTGTGTTATTTTTATGAAATAACTAAAAAAAAAGAGTTATCCTAGAGATTTTTTCATAATTAATTTAAGAAACTATTTAGAATCGTATTTATAATAACCTCAAATTCAATATTATTATCACTTTTATTATTTTAAAAACATCTTTATCTACTAAAGGCTTTTACTCTCTTGTTCTCTTATTGTTATTCGTGACGATACCAAAAGTATTTTCTTCTATTTAAAATTGAAATGGACAACATACCTGTCAAAGAAGTACTCGGCGATAACATTATCAGTGCTCAACTCGACTCCCATAGAGTATCCATAAAGAAGAACAAAGATCCAAGTCCTGTAGTTTCTAACGGCGCACCACATAATCTACACCATTATTACAAATTCATGAGTTAACGTCCTTTGATCCATATTTAGCTACAAGTTAGGCAGATTAAATTTTATGAGAAAACATATTCATATAGACAGAGTTAAACCTTTCCAAATTTGTCTTTGACAACTTCTCCCTTTTTCTCCATAGCCTTTCGGTTCCCACCTGGGAGATCTTGACCTAGCGTGAGCACCAAGATTCCCATGATGATGTGCAACCAACCTGGGACAAAGAAGGCTATCCTCCATGCCGTGAACGCTGTTGCACCACAACGCCTTATGATTTCATAGACAACCGGCATGAGCAACTGCGTTATGCCACCTCCCATGTTTCCCCACCCAGCGGCTGTCCCGTTCACAAGACCGATGATCTTACTAGTGAACATAGTGCTCATCCAGTATTGACACGACACAAACGTCGCTAGACAGAACCCTATCATGAACCTCACCGTTATGAACCCTGCGGCTCCACTCACGAAGCTCATTGAGAACACCGTTGGTGCGGAAAGCATCACAAGAAATGCACATCCGTAACGTGGACCGAGAAGATCACACACTGCTCCCATCACCAGCCTAGAGAAGATACTCCCAGAGACAGACGCAACTCCAGCGTTTCCAATGTCTTGTTTTGTGAGGTTGAGATTCTCCCTGATGATGGGGACAAGTGGTGCAGCCGCGAACGTCGAGACAAAACATGTGGAGAAAGAGATCCACGAGAGATGGAACGTTCTCATGTGAGGTTTAGCGAAGGAGAAGAGCTTGAAAACTATTGCCTTGTCCTCCGTGTCCACTGGGAGATCGTACTTGCCCGTCTTGTCGGTGGAGACTCCATGCATGGAGCTTCCTGTATTGCCGGTAGAATCACCCATTGGTCTTAAAGATATGAAGTTCTTTTCTTCTAAGTTTGAGAACTGCTTCAAGTTTATTGGTCACGTTAGGGTTTATATAGAGTTCAGTAGTGTTGACAAAGTCAAAAAGAATACATTCTTTGGAGATTCTAAAACGTTAACTAACGATTTAATAGTATTGTTTGGAGGATTCCATCTTCGCCGCACGCATCTTTCAAGTCTTGGGCTTGTTCCAAAGGTTGCCTAAATTGCTATTCGTTCGTCATGTACATGTGGAAGTGGAATCCTTCTGCATGTCTAAGTTGTTAGCAAAATTTATTTTATTTTATTTGATGTTCTAGTTTCTGACAAATATGATCAATACATACATTAATTTTCAATAAGTATATAAATATTTTCCTAAGTTAAAATAAAGTAGAATTCGATAAACACATAAATCAAAATTCAAAAGATGATAATTAAATTTGTCAAGGTAAAAAGTTAGTTTTATTTAGAAACTGTAACATATATATTTACTTGATATGTCTTTTCATAATAATCAATTGTAAGAAAAAATATAAAAATTTGATGATTTCAATTTTGGATTACCCCCGCATACTATAAAAACTTATACTATAGGTTCGACTATAAATCTTTGTTTACTCCATTTGGAAGGACAGGGATGCAAAAAATCTTCAATACAAGCTCCAGCACACCGACGTTAATTCTTGTATATTTGAATCGTGTAATTTGGGGTGTCACCTCCTTTCTTTTTTGTCCAGGAATAATTTTTCAAATGCATGAAACAAATTAAATCAACGACTATCAAATCTTGTAAATATAAACCAAAATTGGGTGGTGTGGTGTTTTTGGTTTCATAAATTTTATTTTTATAATAAAGGTTAACAAAATTAAAAAGGTAGCGGCTTCTACAAGAAATAAGGATTAACAAGGAACAAAATCAAAATCGTAAATACGAAACGTAATATTTAATTATTATTTCCACACAAAAATATTTAATTATTATAAGGCCTTATATCGAGTTAAATAATAAAAAGTTCGAAATCACGTTTTTATCAATATTTAATTGGAAAGAGAGTTTTCTGATTTAATACATAAAGGATATCAAATTGACTCTGGCCAATTGATAGGTAGATATGCGTATATAGTACTAATTTTAAGTTGTTAATCAAAAAAATATATATGTGTAGATATACACACATATATGATGCGTAGCTGTATGTCCACCATACTTGCCGAACAATAGTCGTGGTACATGTATATATGAATCATTCTTGCTGACAAGTCCGATGTTCCCTCTGTTGAGGCCTGCTGGAGTTTGAGAAAGGACAAAAATCCGCTGTTCAATTTTAGAAGTCAACTTATTGATGATATCATCATTATATTCTTTACTCTTATAGTCTTATTATATACATACTAGGATCGGTCCGCGCTACGCGCGGAATTTGAACTATATGTTATTTTTGTTTAAGCAGAATTATGAAATCATTGTTTGTTAGGATATTTTTTTGTTTCCTACTGATTCTATTGTTATATTATTTTATGAGATATTATAAATAAATAGTATAATTCACATACTTAGTTTTTAAACTGAAACATACTATGGGGTAATAATATGAAATTCATCGTTATTGAATATTATAATTTTGAATAAAGATACGATTATTCGGAGATTGAGATAACCTTTGTTGCCATGGGGTTTAAGCAATGCCAACTTTGAGGGAGAGCTGGAAGTGCATATGCATAGGTTCCCACCATTTTATTAAGATTTTTTTTATATATTTTAAAGTCCTGAGTTTAGAATTTTTTGTGAATCAAGAATCTAATTTATAAAATGATCTACTACTTTATAGAATACATTTATTGTAGCACTGGGCTACTAACTTTTTGAGCCGGGGGTTCAAAGACCATGTAGGATTTGTATAATCGTGGTAAGGAGAGTGTAAGTATGTTCCAAACATAGTTTTCGTCTATGTTTATTAAGTAGCGACTGCCAATTGAGAGCTATTCAGGTTTTAGAATGGTTACTTTAAGTAACTTACTTATTGTAGTTAGAAACTTGAACATTCAAGTCTTGTAGCGGTTCCCTTTTTATTAAAGCATGTAGATTCAATTTGAGTTAGAGATTGGTTGTATTGTATTGTGTAGGCATGTTAGAGTCATTAGGCTATAATGTTTGTTTAGGTCGCATTGTATTGTACGGAGGTCTCTTAATGAATTAAAATAAGAAAAAAAATTAGGTAATATATGCTGACACTTTATAATGAAACAAAAGTTAAAAACTAAAATAATACTTAATATAAAATGGAGGGAGTATTAAATATTTAGAGTAAAGTTTGTTAGATCCATCATATGAACATATTCGAAGTAAAGTTTGCTAGATACAGAAGTTGTTTTTGGTATTTAATAATCTTGCATATTTATTTTTCTTCATTGCTTAAACGTATGAACTGAGAGAAGACATTCATAGGTTTGCATCAACTTGATCCACTCGTACAAACGTTGAAGTCAAACAAAATTTATAAGATGGTTCAGAAATTACTTTTTTTTTAAAAAAAACGTTACCAGTGCCACATATTTTAAAAAGGGAAATTAACATTAAGGAAAACAAATACTGATGCCAAAGCATTATTCAAACATAAAATAGTGGATAGAGAGACTTCATGATCTTCGCGTATGCGACCCGTGCCTTCTTGGCAACCTTTGAGGTGGCAACCAACAGATAGAGTCCAGCAGTCTCGGTAGCATTAGTCATCTCCACACGATACATAAGATAAAATGTTTAAAATGTATGTTGGTTGCTGACGTGTCTATGGGACCTCAATGTAATGTAATAAGATGATCAAGTAGTTGCAGGGTCCAACATATCGAAGGACATCAACGGTGGTGGTGTTATTGAAGGTTGCGCAAGTAAGGATGAGACCGTCCGCTGAAGCTTCTTTGTACATCTGGAGCAAGAGACATAGCACCAGCCTTTGTCCATATTAAATCCAGTGACCTTCCCGGTGCAGACAAATTCAACCTCCTAAATAAATTTTACATAAACAGATCACATACAGAGTTTTTTAAATGCAAAATACAATCATACTAAAGATTATTGTACAACCTGAGGCTTGGCAGTGAGGATAAACTCGTTTAGTTCAGCTATGGTCACAGACTCAACCTTGGAATAGTCCCACAACAGTGAAGCTGATGATGTGTTCCAAGTGTCTTGGGAGACCAGCCTCTAATGATGGACAGTAACACGTCAGAGCATGTTGTGGATAAGCCATAAAACAAACCAAATCTGGACGTAAAAGTGTAAGAACTACCAAATACTTACTTGTAAAAATAGGTTTCCGCTGCATTAGTCTCCTTGTCCAAATAAATTTGTGTCCCAGATGTGGCATTGAAGAACAGACGGCCTGCGAATCAATGGTGTTGTAAGTGTTCCAAAAAGCATTAGGGTTGATCTCAGTTAAACAACACAGAGAATACATGACAGAATACCTCCTACTATTTTTGGATTTATGCTAGTTGCTACAACAACTCTAGAATCACCATGAAAGCCGTCCAGGTGGCTATGGAATGATACAACATGTGAGTCAAACATACTCAACGTCCCAGAAACATCACTGCGAGGAGTAAAAACAGTGTAAGGAATGCTCAACATTTATTTTCTGAAAAGGTTCTATACGATTATGAAAGTGTGGGTGAGCTCGATATGAATTAGATATTTACCTATCGAATTTAATGGTAGCCATGACACGGTCTTTCCTTGTAAAGGGTCACTTATAATACTTTTTATAGATGTGAGCTCACCGATGTTGTCTGAAAAGGATTAACATTTTAAGATCTTAAAGGTTGCAATGGTGAGAAACTGCTAGTAAGTGGATTACCTGGACGCTGGGTATTTGTGTTGGCTAGGCCAAGCAAGCTGACTATGATTTCGGAACCTGAAGTGTTCTCCTGGAATTGGGGAAACCAGTTCAGTTAACTAATCAAAAATGGTTGATTCACTGAACCATATTAATAGAGTAGAGTCCGACAGTCTAAAATTCTGATTACACCTAGTGACATCAAAGCCGCTCAAAGAGAACATAGAACCCGCCTTCAAGTGACGTCTGTAGGTGGTGATACAGTGAACTTGCTGGCATGTGTGTCGCCTGAAAATGAAAAAAAAAACACAATCAACAACAGGATCCGAAACCATCTCCGAAAGAGGAAAAGTTTAATTTTGTAAATGGCGATGAGCTACTTAATCTTGTAACGTATCATAGGCGATGAATCGGAGACAGAACGACATGATTGAAACCGAAAAAGAGATTCAATACGAATATTCGACACAGAAAAGCTCCCAGAACCTCCATGAGAGTTTGAGCTAATCGACTTTTGAGAAATGAACCATAGAATCGATTGAAGATGACCTTTTACCTTTTTTGTTGAGCAGGACTAACATTGGGTCTAGTAGCCCACAAACAAATGACACGTTGCAGCCCAAGGAAATCCAAACAATTATAGAGGCCCATTAACAAAACGCACGGAACAAAAGAATTAAAACGTAAGGTGAGAAGGACGCGTGGCGGCTCCTCCGTTCACTATTTTCTGACGTGGATCCCTCAGGAGTGAGGAATTCTTTACTTTATATATATAGATATACAGTAATATGTTTGAGAAAGCACTTGCAAATCAATTTGATTAATATATTCGAATCACAAAATATATAAATATATAAGTCAAAAAAATAAAAAAAATACTTAAAAGTCTGGAAAGGCCGGGGCAGACTTTAGAATCTTGGAATGATCTGATTAGAGTTATTAGATTGATTGTTTTATTAACACAACACGCTAAGTTATATATATATTTCAAAGTTTACCATTTCTATCCATTTGTTTTTTTTTTGTTTTGGTTATAACGTAATTAACGACATCCTGATGTTAAAAAGAGAACGTCTAATGACAACGTATATGTGATTTTTTAAAAAAAAAATCAAGAAAAAGATAATTTGATTCTTCTTCAACATCCCAGCAGCAGCCGCCCACCTAGGCTTGAGTGGTTTAAAATTCTACCTCGAGACTGTATTATTCAGGAAGAACGGCTAAGAAGTAAAGAACCAGCGGCTCATCTTCCGTTGACCATTATTAAACTCTTAAGCCAACGATGCAGCCATGCCACTCTGTTTCTGTAAACCATTTACACAGCTCTGACAATCACAGACAGCTCGATGATCTGATGTCAAACAGAGCAAAGATTTATTCATCCCAGAGTCGGTTCAAACAGAACCCCTTTTTTTTTCAGACTTCACATTAGTTTTTTCATTAGCAGTTATGGTTGAAAAGTCAAACACACGTTGTGCGTGCGTACATACGAGGAACTTTGTGGTCCATGACCAGATTACAGTGGTTCAATCATTTCACCTTTGCCTTCATTGCTTGGATGGTTGTGTTTTTGAGCTTGGTACACATCATCAATCTGAATATCTTGATAAAATTGAGGATTTTTGATAAAATTGAATATCTTGTAGCATTCCATATAACTACACCTCATGCCCACTATACATGTGTTTTATATAATCATTTCAACACAAGATGGAGCAATCTACATTTGAGAGTCCTATGGATATAAAGTACAAGATCCAATTTACGTTTCTTTGTTGTAAATGATCTCAATCTCAACAAAGATTGAAGCTAATTTAACTTTTAGGAAGAGAGAAAAAAAGCTACTAATATATAGCTCACTCTTCTTGTTGGATGACCAAGACAGAGGCTCTAGAAGGAAAATCTTCAGATGCTATCAAATCTCCAATGACTCCAAGTTCCTCAAACTCCATCCAATCCCCAAGTCCTTTGGTAACTGCGGTACCACTCCCGCTACTTCTCCCAACTAAAAACATATCATAGTCATAAGCCACTGAGTGCAGAATCTCGGAAGTCTTATTCCCATCCTCCACCATTCTAACAATGTACGTGATGGAGTTATCTCCAGGCTTTTCTTCAACTTGGCAAGTGTCTACCATTTGGCTCTGACTCCACTCGCTGCCCTCCTCGGCTTTAGATATAGGGATCAGAGTCAGCACCGTTATACTCACGTTCTTGTTGCCTCTCATGTGGTCTGCTAATGCCAGTGCCTCTTTGTCATCGTCCCCTCCTACGTAAACCAAGCACACCTGCACTTGTTTGTGTGACAATCTTATTACAAAATAATGGTTGAATTATCAGTGCTCAAGAAAACCCTATGCACTAGATAAATGGTAATTCAACACCTAAAACGCTTAATCTTTACGCGTTTGACGACTATTAGATCATCCACAACAGAAGTCATTAAGAGATAGTACTTAGCAAAAAAATAATTAAATAATTAGTAGACTCCACCAAAACTTAAGGATTCGATCCTTAAATAATTAATTAAATATTATTCATTTTTATAATATTATAATTTTTAGATAGTTTAAAAATAATGGTCACTTAGAAGGCATAGCGCTTATGTGGCTGCTTGCCCTAGAATAAAATACTTTTTAAGAATGCAACAAGTTATTATTATATATAGAAAACAGAAAAGTAAAAATGTAGAATGGTGGAATGCAAAAAGTTACCCTGCATGGAGATTCTATGGATTTGGGTTGCCACATTGGTTTGCGGTAAACGAGGATTCCGACAGAACACGGTGCTCGTTTCAAGACGTTACGATTAAGATGTCTCAGTGTTTGATCGTCCGAGGTAACGCCATAACCATTAGCCCCCCAAGTGCGGTGAAAAGAGAGGAGAATAAGATACGAACTTTTATCAAGAGCAAACCAACAGATGTGTTCATGCATCTCTTTAGCTGAGGTTAAAGAGGTGAACACGTGTATAGATGTGTAGTCCCTATTAATCTCTTGAAACAGTTGGAAGGAGCTTATAACATTTTCCGAGTAAGATCTGCCTCCAGGCTTTGGTTTCTGAAGCTGGTGAGAGATAAACGTAGGAGTAGCTTTACCCACAAGCTCAAGTAAGTGAAGAACACAACATGACACTGGAGAGTCTTTGGATGGTGCCATAGCTCTTAGAAGGTTGATCATGGATGTAATATTGTCAGGCTTGTTGATGCAAACCAACATTTGTAATTCCGATTTATGTTTCAAGCTTCTTCTCCCGTAACACGCAAATCTCTTGGCTCGGTCGTACAAGAAATGTATAGCCAGCGGTGTTAACAAAGAGTTTGCGAGAATGTATATGCCCATGAGCGAAAAAGTCTCCAAACTAATTTTCTGTTTAAAGACAGAAACATTAAAATGAATTAGAGATTTATTTTTTATTTTCAAAAAATATTACATAATGAGAAAAATTCTCAAAATATCAAGTAAAAGTTTTATTTATTTATTTATTTTATTTTTAGGTTTGGATTTAATGATTAGAGTATTGTTTAATATTTAGGAGATGAAATTAATTAGGTTAAGAGTTTAGGATCTTGAGTAATCTAGTCATTTTATCCTTTAATTAATACTATTTTGAAGTTTGTCATTTACTTATTTTTATCACAATTTTGGTGTGTTATTTAATGGATTTGCCTACTGAATATAGTGGACGACTGTAGTTATATAACTATATATAGCAACAAGATTCTTACCTCTTTTTCGAAGGCTTTGAGTACGTAAGCCAGCTCGAAACTACTCTTAGTGCCCATAATGATACCTAGAATAACTGAGTCTCTCAATGGCATCCTTGCAGCTATGGCTGAGAGGAAACAAGTCACGAACTTCGCTAAGTATAAGACGAGAAGGAATGAAAAACACTCGTAGGAATGTCCATGGAGAAACTTTCCACTTCCAATCTCCTTAATTAGAAACGACCAATCTAATTTCATCATGGTAAGTGATCCAAAGAGTGGTAAGAAAATGCCCTCGTTGAAACTATCGAATCTTTTTATAAAGACCGAACCTAATGGTGGTCCGTCTGGGATTGCCAAACCAAGAACAAAAGCACCCAACGGTCCGAAGAACAAGAAGCGAGTCCAGTAAAGGTGAGACAAGTAAGCTAGCAAGAGACCAATGTAGAGATAAATACTTTTCACATGTGATCCCTCTGGTGTATGTCTAACCACCCAAAGCATGGCTTGTCTCACAAGGTACAAGAAAATAAAGAAGATCATAAGAGCAACTCCCATCCGCATACCAGTTCCATAACTGTAGCTAGCTCTAGCCAATATGCCCATGGAAAAAGCTAGCACATCAATTACCATTGCTGAAGACTGAGCGATTTGGCCGAACTCAGTGTGAACTACTTTGAGGTCTGTAAGAAGCATGTTGATACAAGTGAAGGGTGCCATGCTCGTGGTGAATATAATTACAGAATATTCCAAACGCGTCATGGAAAGGATTCTTGATTTTTCTCTACATGAATAGACGATTTTTCCGATATACCATGGGATAATCATCGAGGTGACTCCAATTGCAGTACTCTTAGTTTTGGACTTTTTAACCATGCCAACATTTGTAGTCACACCTCTTAGGAACCAGTTTAGAGTAAAAGCAAATGTACCAATAGTGTCAGCAACATTTGGCATATAATCGTCAGGAATAAAAATGTGTCGAAACCATGACATCTGCTTCGGCTGAAACGACTCACTTAAGAATGCCCCAACCTTTCAAGAACAAGAGAACATTGTTATATAATTAGAGAGCCACTCAAAACATCATTAATGAGAATCTCTCACTCAAAATAATAATATTTTAAAAAAAAAGTTTTTCGAAATTTGAGAGACTCTTTCTTTAAAATATTATTACTTTTTACGAGAGACTCTCATTGAAAGTGCTCTCATGAACCAAGTAAAATATTGACTATATGCCCATAATTTTTCTGAATTAATATATATACACAAACTCCTAAATTGTTTCAAACTTTTGTTTTTACTAAATTGTTTAAAGTTCTCAAAATCCCAGGAGCGGCGTTTATATTATCTGATCATATTGAAATACTTTAAACCCGTAAATAAATATTTACCAGCATCATGGAGGTGAACCTTGGAATAGGAACACCTAACTTCTTGAACAAGATATCAAAGAAACGCCAGGATATGAACGTGGAGAGAATTATGATCTCTAGTTTAGGAAGAGGGTACTCCCAGAATGGTATTCCTCCAGATCCAGAAGCTAGTTTCTCCCAGGCACCACGTGAGTTCAACAATATATGTGGAGTTACATCGCAAATCATATTTGTTCCCATGTTTTCTCTTTTCATACTGTCCTCCAACAACTCTTTATGCCAAGTTTCCTCTTGTGCACCCATCTGAAACAAATTTTATCAATGAAAATTCTTTGTTTTCAATTCAAAGGAAGAACTAAAAAGACCGGTCAAATGGTTTCTTAAATCCCATAAATATCTCTAAGATAATCAGAAATTGTGGATAAATATAGTGTCCATGTGTTATCTCCCTTTCTTATGGCGTTTGTAAGTTTTGTATTGCTTAAAAATAACATGATCTCATTAATCAGGACACTCTAAATAAACACTCTAGCCGACGGCTCTAAAATGAGATGGTTATCCATCTAGACCTCAAAATTAACCTGTTTACTGCTAATAAAACTAATTTAAAACATTTTTTCTATTTCGGTATGTGTGTTAAATGGATCGTGTTATTATAAGATAATCTATTTCTGAATTGTTATTGCAATGGTAGCTATAGTTGGAAGATGATCGTCCAGGCTCTGCCGACGGCTCTTTATGTTTTTAGGGTTAAAAATTTTTAAGGCTTAATTTGTAAATAACATTATAAAGATGGTGCTGATCTTTTAGCTATGAGAACTTTTTTTTCATAGGAACTTATTATTTAATGGTTGTTCTAATACGATTTAATAGTATCTTTCTATGTCAAAACAAATACATTATGAAGATGGTAGGCTGTTCTTGGTTTGAATTGAACCGTCCGACACTTCTTCTAAATAAGTAAAAAGAAGTTTAATTTTGATAACCTAAGAAGCGATCAAAATCTTGAAGTTATCATACTCAGAAGAAAATCGAATCATTGTACTCATAACTTCACACATTTTATACATCCTAAACTATTTTTATGACAAACACAAATCAAAGAGCTGAGCAGTGAACATTGCTCTCCATCCCATGTTTCTTTTACATCGTTTATAATTTTATATATAGAAATTTGCACCCGCTAATAATAATAAAAAAAAAAGATTCTTATTCAAAATCAAAAATATATATGTTTTAGATACTTTCATTGACAAAAGAAAATAGAAAATTACACTTTTTTTTTTTGGAAAATAGTTAGTTCTCACTATTATGTTTCAACACTAGTATTATGGATATGTTTAATAATGAATATTTTTACCAGCATGATACCCAAAATCTCGTTTTCCAGTCTGCTATATATATCAAACATTTCGTATGTAGTGCAAAAAATATAGAACTTGTAAACTTCGTACTCAGTTAATAAAATGGACATAACTCTCACAACAATATAAACCAGAAAAGATTTTTATCTTTTTATAGAATTGCACGTGAAGATTAAGGACGAATTTCACTTAATTTTGCTTTATTTTGTAATTTTGTGGCTACAAATGTATCATGTATGAGAAGTGTATTTCGTCTGTTATGGTATATATTCTTATAAATGTAAAACAATTATCTACAAGCTACATTCTGTTGTTGTTGCACCACCAACACCGACCCTCTTTGGCGAAAATCTGAGGACACCAACAAATCTCCGATCACACCTAACTCATCAAACTCCGTCCATTCACTCAGTGCTCTCGTTACATCGGTCCCTTCTCCGCTGCTCCTACCAACCACGAATAAATCGAAAGTAGTAGCCACTGAGAGAAGGATTCTTGATGTGTCGGTACCATCGTCAACTGTCTCCTCAGCATATTCCACAAAGTTATGTTCTCCTTCCGAAGGTATACTATTGTTCCTCAATGTCTCCTTAAGCTCTGCTGTGTCAAGCATCTGATCCCAACCTGTGGTCATACCGACCATTGTCCCTGGGATTAGCTTCAACACGGTTAGTCTCACTTTCTGGTTCCTCACCATGTGCTTCCCCATCGCCAAGGCTTCTCTGTCGTCTTTCCCGCCCACAAAAATTGCGCATACCTTGTTTTAGACAAATTCAAGATGATTGTGTCAATGTCTATTTTTTTTTACAAATAAAAAATGTTCACTTGTTATTTTGATTTTTTTTTTTTTTTGGCTTAGAGCCATCCAAAGGTAAGAAACCATTGAAGTTTCTAAAAGAAAAAAGTATTATAATTATTTAATTATGTTTTATTTTTTTAAAACTAATGAAAAATATCATTTTTTCTTACATGATGATATGTGTCTTTTAGATATACTAATAGGTTTTAAAAACTTATTAGAAATTTTGGTCCTCTCTCTCACAATTTCTTTTTTTTTTTAATATTAAGAACTATTCCTAATACTCATTGTTAGAGGTGCTCTTACTACTACTTTGTTTTTTAATAAGCGGGAAAATGAATATGTGTTTTTTTTTGAGAAATTTTATTTTTCCAAACAAAAAGCAAACGCAGGCGACCCTAAAATTTTAGAAGCAATAACCATTTAAAATTAATTTTAATAAAATATTTTTTTCTGCAATTTGGAGCCTATGTATAATAATAACTCTTTAAAAACTGACCTTAAAAATGGGGTCGCGCTTTTGCGTAGGTACCATCTTTTGGTGATGGACTAAGATCCCCACGGAGCAAGGCGCTTGAGTCAAGACATTCATGTTAACTTTCCTACGTAGCACGTCTTCTGAGACCACAGTTGTCTGGTCACTCGACCATGTTTTGTGGAAAGGGAGCATAATAAAAGAAGCTTGTTTGTCGAGCGCAAGCGAGTAAATCTCTTGGTGCATGTACTTAGGGTTTGCGATGGATGTGAACAACTCCACCGTTATTGATTTCCAGTAATGTTTGAACTGGTCAAAAGCGATGAGAACGTTGGTGGAATATGACATGTGTCCCGGCTCAGCCTTTTGCATTTGGTGGGAGATGAAGAGTGGATTGTCCAAACCAACAAGCTCGATGAGATTAAGCACGTAGCAAGTGAGCGTGGAATCTTCTAGAGGGAAAGATTGTTCTAGAAAGTTGATCATTCCTGTGATGTGATCTGCTTTGTGAATGCACGTTAGAAACTTCATCTCTGATCCAGGCTTCAAGCTCATTAGATTCCTCTTCTGGAAACATATGAAACGTTTCGACCCATCGTATAGGTAATGTATCACCACTGGTAATACCGTGGAGCTGAATAGAATCATTAGAGCCATTGTCGTGAACGACTTCACTTGAATAGACTGTAAATCAAACACAAAAGTACGCTTAATTATTGCAAAGAAAAAAAAGAGTTAGAATATTTTTTTTTTTAATATGTGTGTATAAATCCAGAATGATAATTAAAATGAAATGAAACGGAGGGAGGAGTAGTACTCACTTTCTTTTCGACGGCGTACATAAAATAACACATCTCAACGAACCCTTTGTTGCTGAGAATGAGTGACATAACGAAAGAGTCAGTTAAAGGCATGTTAGCTAGCAATGGAGGAATAGTTGTGAAGAAAATCTTGGAGGCAGAGATGACAACGATGATGGTCAAGGCTTCATACATCTGACCATCATAATGCCTTAGCTTCTGGACCTCTTCAACTATCCAAGGTCCATCGATTTGAAGCATTGGGAAGAACAAGAAAAGCGGCAAAATGATTCCAGTGTTAAAACTCTCAAACTTTTTTATCAATGCAGACCCTAAAGGAGGACCGTGTGGCACACACAACCCCAAAAGGAAAGGCCCAATAGCAGGAAAAAAGTGAAGCATCTTCAAATACTCAAAAGAAAAGAAAGATAAAATGATGATGAAGTAGATAATATACTCCTTGACCGGTCTCTCTTCAGGTGTACGTCTAACAACCAACAACATCAAGGGTCTAAAGATCCAAACCAGCACTATAACAAATCCAAGAACTCCAACGCCTTGCACGGAGGAGACCCTCCAGTCCGACCAGGCAAACATGGCAACTACGTTAATACCAACACCAGTTGCATCAGCCACCATGGCTGTCGAGAGAACGATCCTTCCGAACTCTGAGTGGTCAATCTCTAGATCTCTTATTAGCCTCGAGATGCCCGTGAAGGCCGAGATGCTCTGCATGAAAATTATTGTTCTGTACTCCATTCCTGTCAAGTTCTTACCACCAGTTTCTCTCAGCGACCCGAACACAATGTTAGCCGTGATAATAGGGAAAAGAACAGTGACGATTCCTGTAATAACCACTTTCGAACCTGTCCTCTTAATCATTGCAACATCCATTTTAACACCTTCAAGGAACCAATAAAACACAAAGCCAAAAGCACCGAGCGTGTCGGGAAGTTTTGGCCTAAGATCATCCGGGAAAAATATGCGTTGGACCAACCAGTCATTAGGCAAAAGACTCGTCTGGCTCAAGGCCGCCCCGGCCTTCAACAAAACATTAAAAAACATCATAAACTTTACCAAACCATTTTATTAGGAGATCTAGGGAATTACCGTTAGGACATCATTATCTCCGGTCTCTTAACCGGGTTCTTAATTCATTTTTTTTTTTACACTTTTCGGCTAATAGATAACTCTTATATCTCTTATTTAAGAGACGGTTCTTAGTTTTTCTTGGTTAAAAACTAAGAAAAACTAAGAATTGTTTCTTATATGAAGCTAAAAATCCTGGTAATTCTTGGAACCGGGGATAATGATGATCTTATAGTTATCACCTAACAATTTTTTTTTGTATACAAAAGAAAAGAAAGGCTCTTACAAGCATCATGGAGGTGATTCTTGGAACCGGGAGACGTATCTTCTTTAGCAAGAAATAAAAAATATTCCATAAGCAGAGTACAAGGACGATTACGGCCTCGAGTTGAGGAAGATCATAGTCCAATACCATCACCCCTTTTTGACTTGGTATTGGTTGCTTCTCCCACACGCCAAAAGAGTTAACAAGGACAGGTTGTTTCTCGCAGAACTTGGTCCCGTCTTCAGTAATGCTATATCCACGCGACGTTAGCTCGTTCCAAAAGGTAAGGTTAAATGAATCCATTTCTTCAATTCTTCTTCTTGCGGGCCAAGAAAAAAATATTAATTACAGTGTCCAGAAAAATTACAAATTAAACAGAAAGTTGTAATTTTATCTCTTTTTATAAACCAACGCGTTTTGTAGATACTCTGCTAAACATAGTCGAGCGTGCGGTTAATTATATTGTTTTGTTGTATTTGGTCAATCGTTAATTCCACTGCACAAAATAACTAACCTTACATATATAGATATTTGTGACTAATTGCCAATACAAGGTTACTTTATGTTTGTTTTACCTCTCTGCTTTTTTAAGAGTCTCCATCGAATTGTATCTGTTACTAACTAGTTCTTCATGCAATCTCAGGTGTTTATTGTTGTAGAAAGTTGTTGATGAATTACGATAAATTATTTTAATTTGCTGTTCAATATTTTTTGCATTAGTATAACTAATTTTTTTTTGCAGCTGGAAAATATAAATTAAAATTGGCTAGGAGGATTGTTGAATTGTAAGAAACTTCTCACTAGATACATACATATATAAAACTTAATTTGATACATACAAATATAAAACATTTTATCATATAAAAAGAATAATAATGAAACGATAAAGACAGATAAATGAATGCATACAAAATAACCAAAAAAAAAAAAAAAAACTTCGAAAGAAACACACACACATACACACAATCAATCAAGGACACATAGCAAATTAATTTGATGCACACAAATGGAAGCAACTCAAGTTGATGAATAATCGAAACTAAAGACGAGTTTTGCATAAAACTCTCTGGAACCCATCCAACGAGTTCGCCGTAACGTTAATCATTATCGGTGTACATACACCCTTCAACGTACGTCTCCTCGACCGAAAAATCCAAGTCTTGTAGCTCACTCTAGCCGTTATATACACTTCCATTTCGATCACCCCTTTAGTCGTTTCAGCTCTCAAGTCCTTAGCATTAAACTTAGACAATGCCACGTTGTGCGACACAAGCTGCGTCTCAATCCTCGTCTCGTTCTTGGGACGCTGCTTGAAGGCAGAGATCTCCTTGTGAGCCACGGACTGGTTATGGTGAGCTGTGGAGATGCGCATTGAGTGGTATCTCACGGAGACATGTTTCTCCGGGTTGTATGATTTGATCACATAGTTGAATTTGGCGCTAATGTGATCGTCCTTGGCTATGGCAAAGTCTTGGACCGAGGCTGCTTCTACCGTATAGACGAGTTTCTTTGGCCTTAGGGTGAGGTATGTGATCAATATAGCGAGACCCACAAGGAGTCCTAAGAGGACAAGGGCGACGATGATGCATAGGATGGGGTTCAAACCCTTACCTGGTAGTGCTTGCGGTTGTGTTCGCCGAGGCTGTTGGTTTTGAGGAACCATTGTTAGAGAGGGTTTTGAAGGTGATCAGGTATATTAATTGGTAGGAAAAGATAGAGACCAAAGATTAATTTGATTGTGTTGCTATTCTTTGATACATTTATATAAGGGGACTACCATTGATAGATAGATTCTTTGCCTTTGTGTAAGGATTAGTCCCAAAACTATTAATCTAACATTCTTAGTTCTTTGGCATTGCTTGTGAATAAATCAAGTAATCTTGAAGCTGGAAGATTCGTACTTTTTGCTTGTTTGTCTTTAGTTATTTTATTTTTTTTAATTCTTTGCTTGTTCTTGTAATGTTGTCTTTAGTACTTTGGATGATTATAACTATAAATAATATATCATTTTCTTTTGTTACTAAAAAATAATATATCATTTTTCTTTCCAATTTGCCTATAAATTTGGTTATATATATATATAAATACTTATATATTTACAGAAAATCTAACTCAATCAACGATCCAAATCAATTTCATAATTATGACACACGAAAATCAACATATAATATAATTCACATGTAATTATTACAGTTTCATTAACAGAACAGGAAAAAAAAAGATTGAGATTTTTAGCAATCAATCATCAGTGTATCCAAGAACATAGACAAATAAAATAGTACATTTGCTTTCCTGATGAGATAAAAAAATTCCACTCATTTTAGCTAACATCGTTGTGCTTAGTTATTCCCCTTCGCATTGTCGAAAGCCTTTATTCCTTTCCCAAAATGTGTAAAGGAAGGAAAGATGGACAGAACTTTTTTTGAACAAAATAAGAAACAGGATTAATGGATTTATTTCCGAAAATGTGTTTCTTTCCTTTTTAATAGTAAAATATTGTATTTGCATGTTCTATGCAACTCACCTAACTTTTTCGACAGATAACAGTCGGTTAATGAGTGGCAAAACCATTTTCTGAAAGAAGATAATCAGAAAACAAAGAGTAAAAAATAAGAAAAAGGATATATATGGATTCATTTCCCAAAAGCATTTGCATAGAACATAAAAATGAGAACATGCATGCTTTATTTATATATCTCTATATATATAGCATCGTTAGATCAAATGCCTAATCCCTAATTATTAATTAAAATATTCCGGTAATTATTGCCAATTAAGACGTTTACAATGAGTAGGAGAAAACCACAATGATTTTGGTTGATGGATCCACAGCCTTGAACCACATGTTGAATTCTTTGCCCACTCCAATATATAAATCCATGGGCCACACGCTCTTGGTTCATGAGACGTGTTAAATTTATAAGATCATTAAGAGTAAAATATTTGTAGCACTATGAACGATCTTGTGTGTGTTTATAGAAACGGAGGTATTGAACTAATGATAAGTGATGCAGAAAAAAAGAGGAAAAAGATAATGGGCAAGGAAAAGTATAAAGTAAAAGTAGTCATTGCATGCTGAGCATTGAAGTTGGTCGCCGCATATGCCTTCAAAGATCCCTTCATCTTTCACTTTCTCCACCAGGAACTATGCATCCATTGATATATATATGCATGCAAGCAGAAATGTATATGTATGTTTGTGTTTGTGTATATAGGTATCTACGTGTGTGTCGCTTTATGTCTTTGTATATAGATTTGTATATCATATAAACACAAACAACTCAGAGAGGAAGAAGCATATATACATGCAGCATGTGTAAACATAACAAAACGGTAATGTAACATAATTGACCTAACCATAAGCAACACCAGAGGAATATTCCTTTAGTTATTCGATTTGTTGAAATATATTGCGGAGTTTTTTTTTAAAATAATGTCAATAGATCACACTTTAACTATATATTATTCTAGATGAGTTGATTATACTTATTAAGAATGCATATTTTATAGTATAAAAATTATGTATCACCACTTTGCAATAACTCTTTGTCACTCGTGTCACCTAAATTTTCTATATAATCTTCTTTCTTTATCTTTCACAATCGTCATCTCTCACTCCGAAAGCATGCATGGCTAACAACAAGAGCAAACACGAGACAATATCTCAAGACAAAGATCTTCCGGTTAGTCGTTTAATGATGATTATGATTATGTCTTCTTCTAAGAGATGGCCCAAAGCGAATATAGGGCATAACAGTAAGTATACCTGATGAATACTCGGACGAGAGGAGAGATCGAGATGTTGACCAACGTAGGTCCTGGACAACGGCAACTACAGTGGTCCATTATCTATTTTTCTCTCAGACCGGGCAATTTCGGAATCTTTGGCAATGTTTCTCTTGGTATCTATTTTTGTTAGTGTGTCTTGTTTATTGATTTGTAGTAGATCTTCTTGTCATCGATTTGTGAACAAGACGTTTCTCTTGTTTTCACTAGTGTTGTTCTTGACGAGATCTCGCAAACATTTTCTTAGCTTTTGCAGAAGATACAATAACAGCAAAGACTTTTGGTTCGCAATATCTACTTTGAATCAAGAATTGATAGGCTTTGATCTGATCGATCGTGCCTCTTGCAAGTTGGTACGCGAATAAAATTTGGAGTAGAGAGAGAAAACTACATGAATGAAAACAAACCAAAAAAAGTGACAAGAAGCTTCGCAGGTTACTCTGTTTTTTTCGTTATGTAAACTGGGCCTGAGCCTAAGTGTATCAAGTCAGTCCTCAAGCCCAATCATTAACCCCAACGACTGAATGTTATAGTTTGAGCAAACCATTTCCCTTTTAGTTTCGGACAAAATACAAGATATAAAGCTTTCAACAACGCATTCAAAAGACATTAACAGTAATTACTACTAGTATATAACAAAAAAAAAAACGAAAACTAGTACCAACTACCAACCACCATATGATATATAATTCGTTTAGAATGGCCTATTTTTAAGGGGATATTGGGTGAAATTTTGAAGAAGAAAAAAAAAAAGCAAAAAGAATGGACTAGTAGCCACCAAATGATTCGAGGTGATGACCTCTAAGATGCGACTGGTTTTGAAGTGGCCTTCTTAACAGCTTCCGCATAGGTCCTGTGCTGGTAAGTCAAGGTCGACTCCAGCAAGTCCCAGAGAGACGTCTTCGGGTTCCATCCTAATTATTTCCCATACCAAAAAATATCAGATGAACAATTGATTTGGCTGTGTTCCAAGAGACAAAAAGCAGACAACAAACACAAGAGTTTATTACCAAGTTGACGGTTTATGATGGTCATGTCTGGGATTCTCTTGTCGCTGTCATCATAACCTTCTCCGTAAAATTCTTTGGAGCTCACGTCTATCGTTGGACTCTCAATAGCTGTCTCTCCACTCACTTTTGGGTACACCTGTGCATCATTTTTTTGTAGGACTTGAGTGTGCCATAGTATATTGAAAATCAATCAGAGTCTTATTTGTGAACAAGTTTTCTCACCTCAGTCATCATTTCAGCAAGTTGTCTTACTGTCACTTCATTGTTTGGGTTGCCTACATTGAAGATATGCCCATTGGCTCTCTCCGGATTTTCCTGCATAAAGATATGCAACTTGTTTGATAACAATGCAATAAAACGAGATATCACAAGTGATAAACAAATGAATTTAAAACTCACAATCATCAAAAGGACAGCTTCAATAGCATCTTTGATGTAGATGAAGGTTCTCTGTGATTCTCCACCATCCACAAGCTTGAGAGGCTCGCGCCTCAGAAGGTTCTGGAAATACCCCCCAAAAAGGTAAAAACAGTTAAGCTACAGCCACAAAAAGAAGTCAGGTTATTGGACTGAATCTGTATACTTACGTTGCTAAAGCATGCTAAGACACGAGGGACACCCTCGCTAGGACCATCAATGCCAGGGATGAAATCCATCCTAGGTCCAATCCAGTTAAACGGTCTAACAATGGTGAACTCAAGTCCGTTCTCAGCACCCTCAGCTGCAACCACAACAAATAAAAAAGGAGTAAGAGCCTCTGGCCTCTACGTACATTGAATTAGCTTTTCATGTAAACTGCATACCGTAGACAAGTCTCTCAATCAGTTGCTTCGCGCAAGCATAAGACCATCTCTGCTTCTCAATAGAACCAAATATGCAAGGGGATGTATCTTCTTTGAGTACATAAAAATCAGGATCCTGAAGTAAAAAACAAGACGAGCATGATTTATAAGTGGTGAAGAAACAAGACTAATAATAAGAACCACAGAACATAAACTACAAAAAAAAACACAAATCCTCATGAAATAGTGGAACTCGAAGCCATACTCAGGTATAATTGCAGCAAAATAAACTACATTCTTCTCAAACTATTAAAGGAGATAGTGCTAGGATACAAACTAGTTAACTTAACTATCCAAATCAATATAAGAAGTCTAAACAATAAGAATGGAATAATAAAATTTCTGAATACATCTTCAGCGAGTATGCAAATAACATAGTTTCTTGATCCAAGACAGTGACATTCAGCAGAAGGTGATGCTTAAAAAAAGATATAAGGCCTGACCTGACGAAGAGGATGATCCTTGGGAAGAAAGCTTCCTATAGTTTTCCCATAGACTTCACAAGTAGAAAAGTGAATCAAACGCTTGTTGTTCTCTGAGCAGTACTTAACCTACATTGAACCACTCAATGTCACCACCACTAAAACATTGAATTGATCCACAAAACCAAAGGAAACACACATACCACAGGGAGAGCATCGACGAAATTGCTGTAGATAGTGTCAAGAGGACGCGTATTGTAATCCGCTGGCGTACAGATCGCAGCCAGATTGATAGTCTGCAACGCAAAAACAACAACACATCATATTAACAACGGAGTCAGATCTGAGTGTGCGCGTATAGAGAGCTTCTTCACATTCGCATTTCACGATGAATGAGAAGATGTGAAGATTACCAGATCCGCCATCTTGACGAGTCCTTCGAGTCGAGAATCATGCTTGATGTTGATACGATGGAACTGGATCCTCTCCGCCCATTGAGAATTATCAGGCTCGAGCAAGTGCTTGATCTTGTCGTTGTAGACGTCGAGCGCCAGCACCTTGTGAGGAGTCTCGTTCATGAGCTTCTCGCAGAGGTGAGAGCCGATGAAACCGCCGGCGCCGATCATGCATATCGTCATCGGTTTAATCGGTCTGCCGTCCAGATCTAATCTACCGGCTCCGTTCGCCATTGTAGTCGGTGGAGAAAGACAACAAAGAAAAAGTTTCAGAATCTCTACAAAGAGAGAAACACACGATGCAATCAATTGGTGTGGACTAGAGAGAGGTTGTGAGAATGGGAAAGAGCAGATAAATGAGGGGTGGATATTTAAATACATGTGGAATGTGGATGCATTATTAATGTTTTCGTTAGTGTGTCATTTTCTTTTTTACTCAAATTGTTATGGATGCATAATATTTGTTCACGTGAAATCAAGTTTTTAATAGATCTGACGATGTGTGCTAATTTATCGTTTTATTGTTTTACAGAAATTTCTACACGGTATTATTTGGAACCAACTGATTATTGATTTTCTTTTGTAAATTTTATATTTACAATATTATTTTTTGATAAATTATGAAAATTAAACATATAAAAATTAGATAAATTTATGAATTTATACTCTAAATATTATTATTTAATTTAATAAGTTTAGACTAATTTTAATCGGTTTAGAACATTTTAAATCAATATGACAGACATAAATCGAATTTTAAAATAATCATTTTGACCATGACAAATTTGCTGTCAAAATCGATTTTTAAAAACAGTAGTAAACAATTTTTTTGTTCAAAAAGATGTTGTAACTCAACCGTCTTCATTTGATAAAAAAACTCATATAAGACTGAGTCAATTGACGATGTGAGATGAAAACTTGTTAAACAAGGACTGGTTTATGAAGTAGTCGTTTTCTCAGAGGTACGAGAGAAGCTCGTGTTAACAAGTAAGAATTAATTAGTGATAATACTACATATGTGATAAGATTACAACCAATAAGCTTGTTTCTTTGAGACTCGCAAGTCCAAAATTCTGATGGGAGTGAATGCTAAAAAAGCTACAAGAAGCGGAAGTTCCGAAGATGGAGGAGGAGGAGAACTACTTGTAACAACAAGAACAAGTAATAATAATCACTTGTATAGTTACTCTTTGAACTACTCTCTCTCCACTGCCCTGTGTTTATTACGTCTCTGCTTCTTCCTCCTCTTGTCGCTGATACGTTTACCTCCAGAGAACCTGTCATGTCATAATACTCTGCAATTTCATTATCTCCATCATATTCTCCTAATGTATGGTGATATATGTAAATCAAGCTGGAACGTGTATATAAATTTTATCCATAGAAACCAAAACCAAGTTCAATGTATCTAAGATCAAACCAAACTGAATAACTCACAATCGTATTCTGCCCATCCAATCCGTTGACGAACAAGATCGTAGACCACCACTTTGTCTTTAAGAACCAAATCTGCATAGCAACCCAGACATGAGAAACCCATTCAGAACATAATAATTGCATTTGTTTTTAAGTTTTACTTGATCAAACTACAAAAAAAAAAAAAAATGAATTATTACCGCCAAGTATTGTTATACGACGATGCGACATTCTCTGGAAACCAATGCACCATATTGAACTTCCTGACTGATTATAGCAAATGAAAATAAAGGAAAAGTTTATCAAGTTGTTTTTTTATGTATCTAATAGATAATGTTTATACCTAAGGGTGCCAAAGTGAATATCAGAAGTTAAGAACTCACTACATTTACTTAATAACCCAGCCCTCACAAGTGTCTCTCTCAGTCTCACAGAATCATAAAAGCTCTAATCTGCTAGATTCAGTACTAGGCTAGATACAGAAGACATGTAGCTAAGAGTTGAGCAGCTAAACTTTTTGAAAGCTTATCATTGCCACTATACAAGACATCTGAAATAGTGTATGGATATGCTTACACTAGAAAACATCTGAAGATAGCCACGAGGGGTTAAGACCATTGATGCACCACCAGCGAAGTTCAAACTAACTTCGGGAAAGACATCAACGGCACTGCAAACATGGATTCAAATCTTGTTAGCATTATGAGAGATAACAGCTTCTTATATATATATGCATGCACATGAGAGGAACTTTACCCAGATGTGATATCAAAGCACTGGTAACTCTCATATGTAATGGGTCGCCCATACTGTGAAACAGCACTTGAAATCTGCAGGTTGAACGGTCTATGAATCTTCTTTCTTGTAAGGTATAACAATACCTATCTGCTAAACTGGATTGTAATCAGGAAGAAAAAAACACTCACAGCTTGGACGAAGGGAACATAAGCTTCGTCAGGAAGATAAGCAAGAGTAGTCCCTGTATCAATGATCGTCCCATCACCAGTGGCTATTGTGAAAACAGATGGATCAATCGGTAATATCTGATTGTTCACAGCAATGCTCTGCAGATTCACATTATAATGTGGCCTGAAAATGTTTTTATTTTGCAGCATATTATCTGAATCAAGATTTGGGGTTTATATATTTTAGTTTTTCCTATTCCAAGCTAAACAAAAATCAAACGTTTTATATTTTGTGTAGGGATTTTCATAAGCCTTGAATCTACGTCCTGGCCTTATGTAAACAAGTTCAGAGAACTCACTGTGATGGAACAAGAGGAGTGTAGACAGTATCCGGTCTCTTGATTTGACCAAGAACCATTACACCCCCACCACTTTTATCTCCCTTCAGACAATGTGAGAATACTCGTGGTGCGAGTCCTTGAGTAGCAAGCTGTGAAATTACAGATAAACGCCCCTGGCCTAACCCAAAGATGCCATCTACCGCTCGCCTAGGCCTCTGTAAATCTCCGGTTTGTAAATTGCTACACCTGTTTTTCAATATTGAAGATAAGCATCACATATCATTGCAACTAATGAATTTAGTTCAATATACGGTTTAGATGCATTCATCAGTTGAATATATACTCTTTTAAGGAATCATCATTATCGAAAGATAACATATTTGCTTCTAGCTTACCCGAAGACAAAGGGAGCAGAGGAATTTATAGCCAATGTACTGGTGATAACAGTATCAAAGGACATGAAATCTGAGATGTAGTAACCAGAAGTGCCACTTCCATCACCATACTTAAACGTATACGAACAAAGGTTGTTGGGAGAACAGCCAGATTCCGTCTGAAAATTAGAGTAACATCTCCTATCTGAACATGAAACCATTGAAGCCGAGGATGAGGCTCCAGGATCAAAGAAACTCAGCTGAATCTGTTACACACAAAAGAAGAGTTACTTAAAAACAAGTGATATCATATAAAGACAAAACCAAGATCATAAAGGTATATACTTGGAGTTCACTAGTCTTGGGGCAGCCGTTGCAAGGAGTGCAGCTAACCCATAAAACATCACTTCCCGTGTCGATTTGCACATTGAATTCTCTTGGGGGTGTCCCAAGTTTAACCTTTGTATAGTAAAGTCTGTCATGAAAGCAAAAATAACAGAAAGTATTATAAAACAAGATTCTAAAAAAGGAAAGGACAAGAGTCAAGAAACAGAATCAAAGATTCTATTTTGAAACACATGAATGCTGAGATGCCCCATAGCAAAAACTTCATTTCTTTTATAGTCACATCTGATGAAGAACTCTTAAGACAGAACCGAATCTCATTGCTCAGACTAACCAGAATACATATCAGTTTATTCGATTCAATTGTAATAAAAATGTGACTTTTATTTTTTTGGATATGAGAAAATAAATAAAAAGAAATTCAAATATCGAAATCGAAAAAAGTGGATAGTATTATTTACCCAACGAGAAACGGATCGGAGGCTCCATAAACAGGAAAATCAACAACACCGCCGACAGGAGACTGAAGTAACCTTCCATGGCGAGCTGAATCAAAAGCTCTGAGCTGAGCCAAGCTAAGTTCATGGCTAGGCGGAATCAACCTCTCCAGCTTGAGAACCGAGTCGGAGCCGCAAACAATGGTTGTCGCAGCGTGTAGAAACACGGCAGCGATGATTACTCCTTTAGGAGAAACCACCGCCATTTCTCGAGTTCGAACTTCTCTTACAGAGGAGAAGGAGATGGAGAGAGAGAGAGAGACGTCAAGTGAACGTTCTCATATTCTGATGACAGTACTAAAGTTTTGTAGATTTTTTGTGATTAATTTAAATAAATATTCGAGAGAATGAAGCTTCGCTTAAATTATTATCGTTTTGGCGTTTTCGGTAAATATCTGAAGTTACTTTTGTTCTTTTGTATTTTCATGGTTGTTACATAAAAAGACATGTTAGTGCTGCACTGATGTAATGCGTCTATGCTCCACCAACCATGAAGAAGGATGTAACTTTTCTTTCTTACTTTAAAACTTAAAAGTCAGTGTTTTAATAGTCTCTTTTAGGCATTAATCGAAACTTTTGATAGGGTTTATATCAATCACCTTTGTCAATTAACTGAGAATTTGTTTTCCGTAATATTATGAGAAAAAAAAAGATTCTCTGTTGAGATGAAGAGATACTTTATTGATCTTCAAGGAGATGTGAGGTGCAAGAGAGAAGTTGAGATACTTCCTTTGGAGTTGCTGTTCCGAAACCTTGCCATCTTACTTTCCCGAATTTGTCGAGTAGGAGGATATACCTATAATAACATTAAAAAGTATGTACAACAGAGGAGGAATCAGAAAGGTTAAGTGAATCTATTGTGCATTCTTGATCAAGTGGAAAATTCTCCATACCCGGTAAGAAGGTTCAGAATTTTAGTTTCTTTCCGGAAGTGATAGTGGTCCCCAAATGAGTAAACAACTTGCCTCTGCAAGACACTGTTCTCGTTGTTCTTCGGTTTTTGCAACACCCGGAGTAGTAGTTTTCTTATGGGGGCCAAGCCCAACAGCCATTTATCTATGAATGAAACCTGTAATTACGAGAAAACAAGATGTCCTGAAAATAATGGGAGGAAAAGAAAGTACCGGCGCAGGAACAGTACCTCAAACAACTGAAGATCTTTCCTGTCGCCAAACGATTCAAGGAATGGCTTGCTCCACGAACTGATCATTTCCTGTAAGACACAGCAACCACATCCCAGCAGCATTAAAATATTAAAAAGACATATAACTCAAGGACATATTAAATCAACAAGTGCTTTCAACACTGATAAACACTGTATTATGCAACCATTGCTTCGTAACCTCAACAAGTAACACTTCCACTAATGCTACACATCTCTTCTTAAACGCTAGCCAAACATCCTCCTGGATCCAATTGAAGTATGCAACAAAAACAGTGTGGAATTATCTGTACCTGAGAGCTTGCTCAGAAAGACAGACACACTAATGATACTTTAATGCTACACAACTCTTCTTAAACGCTAACCAAACATTCTCTTGGTTCTAATTGAAGAACGCAACAAAAAAAACGGTGTGGAAATTATCTGTACCTGAGAGCTTGCTCGGAAAGACAGACACACCAATGTTACTTTAGGAACAGCCAAACACTCTGCGTTAACCTCACTGCTACTGGAAGTAATAGGCAACTTCAGGACTTTTCCATTAGAAAGAGTCACTGTTAATTCCGGAAATTTCACAGCTGACACAGCAGGAATTACAGTCTTATTTGCAGCAGCTATCTGCAACAATTATTTAAGAAACATCACAAAAACCCATCGATAGTGCATAGAAAACCCGAAACAGAGTGAGAGAAGCAGCATCATCATGAATGATTACCTTACCGCCATGTTCCCTGAACTCTTTCATATCAGCAAAGTATCCCCGATTCATCTCATCGTTACTGCCCTAGATCACACCATTCTCCACTAATTAACTTCAATGTCAGCTGAACCTATGAATTGAATCTAAATTTAAAGAGGGAAGCTAAGCTTTACAGTCTAGCACGTTCATCCTCAATCGCTTTCTTGTTCCCAAACTGCACAAATCCAAAAACAACATTGATAGATAATGGTCAACGTCTCTCCGATAGAAGAAATGAGTAATTCATCAGATTAACCTGATAAAAATCGAGGAAAGAGCGGGTGGTTGATCGAAGAGCTGGAATTCGCGAAGGGAGAGAGTCATGGCGAGTGAAATTGAAGAGCCCTTGATGCTGACTCCGATGCGAGAGAGCAGAGACTGATCTGCATAATTGATTCAAGGTCGTCGCCATTGTTGAAGACCTTAAACCCTTATTTGGGGTTAAACCAAACATGAATACGAACTTATAACCTGAACCAATTTTTTTTGTGGCAAACCCGATCAAACCAATATTTCAAACCAGGAAAACCGGACTGATTTTTTTACATATTTTATCAGAGAACCAACAAAAGCGTCTGTAGTCCAACGGTTAGGATAATTGCCTTCCAAGCAATAGACCCGGGTTCGACTCCCGGCAGACGCATTTGTTATTTTTTAATTTTATTATCTTCTATTTTAGTATTTTATTCAAATTTCTTGTTGATGAGTGGGATGCCCACAATGTTTTTAAATATGTATGGTAACAAAAGCGTCTGTAGTCCAACGGTTAGGATAATTGCCTTCCAAGCAATAGACCCGGGTTCGACTCCCGGCAGACGCATTTTTCAATTAATTTTAGGGTATAATTCGAATTTGCTGTCTATATTCTATAAGTGGGACTGGTAGAATGTTTTTTAGGACTTGTAATTTACAGAGATAACAAACATATACAGGGCCATGCACATGGTTTTGGAAAAAAGGACTGCCCTTAGGGCCCCCTATTTTTTCATCAAAATTTATAAAACATTAAATGATATATGAATACTAAATTTTTGTCTTGTAATAATCTATCTTATTAAAATAACAAAATGCAACTTAATTTAAACTATGGGTGCAACTTAGAATGTATATTTTGGAGTAAAATTTTCATGAATGCTTAATTTTTTTTTGCATTCTAGAAAATGTTCACCAATTAGAATAAAAGAATAGAAAAGATATTACATTTCATTCTATATTATTCCAGAAAAAAATAACTTTCATTTGAAACATTATTCCAAATCAAAACGTTTTGGAACAATTGGATTGATGATTTTGTTCCATTAAATTCTATAAACAATAACTTATATTATTTCTTTTATTTATCACCGGTTATCCCCTATATTTATAATTTTAGTTATTTGTTTATTTTTACTTTTTGTTTCAAAATTTGCTTTAGAGCACCACGTGATTTTTGAGGGTTTCTAAAAGTAAATCAAATAGAAATATTATAAAAGGAAAAGAATAGGGCAGAAATGTGAAATTAGCTCACCAAAAAAGTCCATTATACATGTGATACTACAGTTAAACTAGTTTTTATTTTATTTAAAATTTAGGAGGCTGAAATTTAATCAGTAATTAAGTTGTTAAAAATGTTAGTATTATATATAGGTGGATACTTTTGAGAGCATCCAATCATTGAGAATGCTCTTAGGACATATCCATTCGGCAGAAAAAAATTGAATATCTTAAGAACAAAAAAAAATTAAAGAAATTAGGGGAAAAAATCAAAAGTATCTCAAACTAGATTTTATTAAAAAACATTTGAGATATTTTTCGGATAGGGTTGCTCTTAGACCGTAGAAGCCTCAGCAAGGCACTGCTTATACACGAAGAAGAAATGGAAAACTGGAGATCTTTTTTTTTTTTTTTGAACACATGGAGATCTTATTTATAGTTTACAATGATTTATCCTCATTTTATTTTTGGAAATGTAAGATTGTAACATATATCTTATGGTTTCGCCATGTTTACATTTCCATTTGAATGGTTCGTTTTCGGTGAAGCAGTATGTGATGATGTTGATGATGATGGCTGTGACCAAGGAGCCACATCCATGGGATAACTCCCCAGCACTCTCAAGAACGACGTGAACTCACGAACCTCCAAGAGCGCGTTCTGAGCACGCGTCTCCGCCATCGAGGCCTCGAAGTCTATATAGAACATGTACTCGAAATGCTTAATCGGACGGTTGTGATTCGGCCTAGACTCGATCTTCGTCAAGCTAATGTCCCTAAACGCAAACGCGGAAAGCACCTTGTAAAGCACGCTAGTGCCTTTCTCATGCGCGAAGACGATGCTCGTCTTGTACGGACGATCCATTCTCGGTATGATAGGCTCACGCGCCAGCATCACGAAGCGCGTCACGTTACTCACGTCGTCTTGTATCCCGTCTTCCAAAATCTCTAGCCCGTAAATCTCGGCGGCGCGTGCGCTCGCTATTGCGGCCGTGTCGTGGAGTTTGTTGGCGGAGATGAACTCAGCGGCTACTGCGGTGTTGTCGACGGCGTTGCGAGCGACGTTAAGACCGAGCTTTGTGAGTGTGTGCTCGCACTGAGCGAGACCTTGAGGGTGTGAGATGACACACGTGAGGAACTCTTTGCGTACTCCGGGAAGAGCTAAGAGACAGTGGTGAACAGGGAGCTGGACTTCGCCGACGATGTGGAGACTGTGACGGAGGAGAAGATCATAGTTACGGTGGATAGAACCGCCGAGAGAGTTCTCAATTGGTAGAACCGCGCGGTCAGCGATCCAGAGCTCTACCGCTTGAAACGCAACTTCAAACTGTTCGCAAGGGACAGCTTCGCAGTTTGGGTAAGCCTTACATGCGGCTGCCTCTGAGTAAGCGCCTGGAACGCCTTGATACGCAACACGTTGATTAGCTCCGTCACCATGCATGGGATCAGCCGGGGAGAGATCACTGACGCCAAGAGGCTTCTGATGACCATGTTGCGGGACACGTGCAGCGCTGTAATGACCGTTCACATGATTGACTCCAGGAGAAACTAGAGGCATTGGTAAGGTTCCTTGAGAAACAACCTTGCTTGTTAGAATAGCACATGAGCTCTGCCATTCAGAACGACTAGTTCTGCAAGAGTCAGATCGCTGAGCATTTTGGACAGATGGATATGATTGTTCTGTCGGCTGGTTAGACCCGAACATTGGTTTCAAATTGCAAGAAGGAGCTATAGCTTTCATGTTTTAGAAATGGAGTCTAATTTGGGACTTGAGGATAAGGAAATAGCAAAGTAGGGAAAACAGAACACAATGGATTAAGTAGTGTGCTTGTCTGGTTGTTTGTCCTACCTACGGATACCATCTCCATGTCAGGAATAAAACGTGCTTCCCTTGGCCATGCAACTAATTGTAAATTATATAGAAAAATATCTTAAGATAGTACAACATATAGTTCTTATCATAAAAATAGAATACAAGGAGAAAAATATCAAACTAATATTCATCAAAGAAGCATAAACCCACATATACTTCTAAGGTAAAATTGTTAAGAATTAGGCTTTAGATTTTTCTAGGTGGAGTTAGGGGTTCAGGATCTAAGATTTAAGGTCTAGAATATAAAATTTTAAATGATAGGATTAGGTTTTAGGATCTAAGAATTAAGGTTTAGAATATAAAATTTTAAATAATAATATCTTGAAATATTTTTAAAAAATCTAATTATATTAAATGTATTATTCATTAAAAATAATTTAGTTTTTTCCTCTACTAAATGATATTTTTATCATTTTTTAGTTGTGTGATATTTTGTGATAAAACTATTCTATGTTTTGAGAGAATTTCCCAATCATATATTTATTTTACCATTAATTTTTTATGACAACATAACTGTTTTTACATTTAGTGATATTTTTATACTTTTTAAAAATTGTTAATGAATAATCTATTTATTGCCTTAAGTTAGGTAGATAGCATGAAAACTTAATACATATAGTTATATAATTCAAAAATATACATGTTTGTTTGAACTTCTAAATGTTATTATATTCGGATATTAAATAAACCATTATCCAATAACTAACTAGAATTTTTAATGTAAATGACGTTGATTATTTTTTAGAATCAAATTTTTCACTGAAATTATTATAGATCTTATTTATTATAGACTTCGCCAATGATGTGAAGACGGTGACGGAGGAGAAGATCATAGTTACGTTGGATAGAACCGCCGAGAGAGTTCTCAACCGGTAGAACGGCGCTGTTCAGCGTTCCAGAGCGCTACCGCTTGAAACGCGGCTTCAAACTGATCGCAAGGGACAGCTTCGCAGTTAGGCTGCCTCAGAGTAAGCTCCGGGAACACCTTGAGACGCGACGCGTATGTTAGATCCGTGCATGGGAGCCGGGGAGAGGTCACTGACTCTAAGAGCCTTCTGATGATGCGGGACACGTGCAGTGCTGTTATGACCGTTCACATGATCAACTCCGACAGAAACTGGAGGCATCTGTACAACCTTGCTTGAACGTTGAGACTTTACGATAAGGAAATAGAAAAGTAGATAAAGCAAGAAACAATGTGGCCCGAGTAGTTCCCTTGTTTTTTTCAATTCTCTACCTACTGCTACCACCTCCACCAACTCCCTCATTTATACATCCACGTATCTAGTTTGGGCCAAGCCTATAAACCAAGAGCCTGTTGAAACTTAACCAAAACCGCATCACATCAAAAACCCTAATGAGATGTAATCGTTCTGATGATGTGTTCTTATGGTAACGTGTTTTAATACATTGAGACGAATGGGATTAATGGTTTCACGAGGAGGTGACACAAACGAATAAAGGATTAATCATCCACACACAGCAAATAGATACGTTTGATTCATACAAAGCAAGTGTGATAAAATAAGATCGAAAGGAGACATGTAATGAAAAGAGAGATTACAATATATATGAAGGGTCTATTTTGAGGATTATCGTACAATAATTAAGTGAAGCACACCAATTTTCTCTTCTAATACAAACAAATACATTGAGAGAAACAGAAAATTCACGTGCTTCACAAAATTCCAAGAGATAATCATCACCCTTATTAAATAAGAAAACACTAATTAGTGTTATGATATAACATGCATAGTACTAGCTAAACACACCAACAACGTAAAACCAATATCTTAAATTTTATTAATACTAGATAGTCACCGGGTTATATGTAGACTCATCGTAAATATCACAAGAAAAATATTTAAATTTTAAAATGTTGCTTCATTTTCTTTGGTAAATTGCTACATTTTTATAATATCGAGTCCAAGTCTAACAGAGAATTTCTCCCTTTTCAAGATAGAAATTCTTTGCTAGACTTGAGATGTTTTGTGGTGCATAGTTTGAAGCAACATTAGAAAATTCAGATCTTACCGGATATAATCGATAATTACCACAGTCACCCGGTGTGTGTATCTAACATCTCTGTCACTCAGTGGTGACACATTCCATATCCTCCTCAAACCCATCAAAAGAAAGAGAAGCGTGAGGAGAATGTCCATGTCCAAAGGACTTGATGTGGTCCTTAAGAGACCTCTTGTGCTTAAAATCTGATCCACATGTACAATACCAAAGCTTTCCACAGTTCTTCTCATGAGTCCTCCAATCGCCTTTAACGGCCAAAGCTTTGCCACATTTTCCACAAGAGAATGGCTTAGAGCCATGCTTACGTTTGTAATGTGTCTGAAGTGTACGGAAGTCTTTCAAAGGCTTGGCACGCGGATGGTTGATGTTGTTCTTGCATCCTTCCACGCAGCAAAAACATGGCAGCCTCAGGATAGCCGCAGGTTGGGTTGTACCCTTCAAAGAGTCAGCTCCTTTTCTGAACTCTGATCCATGTCCCCACATATGCATCTGTGTTGTTTTAGATAAACTCATTAGAACCTAAGCAGTGATGTGGATCATGTCTTGTCTTGTGTTTATATATGTAAGAGAGGTTTGAGTATTTGAAAATCAATTGATAAATCACTAGTCTACAAAAATATTCTATGCACACAAGTTACATGAAGACGCATTCGAAATATTTAAAGTGAGGTAATTCTAAGTAAAGTATACATAAAATCAAAGATGCTTAATTAGATGGCTTTTTAATCAGATGATTAGTAGGTTAAGTATTGCATGTATTCAGTAAAAGTAGTATGATCATTGTTTGTCTTTATTTTCTCCTTTTTTTTTGTTTGTTGCTAGATTACTTTACCAAATCCCACTCTGTGATTAATCTTTTGCTTTTTGGCTTTTCAGCAAAAAGGCAAGACAAACAATGAAAAAGGTCAAAAGATTTTCGAAGATGTCTCAACTAATCCAGAAATTATATACCCAACTATTTGTTGATTTGGGGTTGTATATCTACTACGATGATTCACCAACCGAGATTAATTACAGTAGTAATTAAGTCATTAAAGTTTAAAATCTTTTATTTAAATTAAAAACTTTCCTTGCAAAGTTATATATGTTATGATGTTAATTTCAGTACTCCTAAGTATGAAATCAAAGTTTAATTTATTCTGTTATTTTAATTCAAAAACAAATATTATGTATTAAGTCAAAAAGAAAAAAGAGATAAAAATCATTTCTCCCAAGGAAATATAACCCTAAATGAAATACATGTGATTATTAGAATGGACAAAGACAAAGGTAAAGTTCATATAGTGATAACATTT